>JAHWXV010706846.1:0-17157 GCA_024586415.1 Phrixothrix hirtus | reverse complement strand
CATCGGCCGTAACTTAACACTAAAATAAATAAAACACGAATAGAATTTGAAACCCTAAGAAACTAAATAATTTAATCTTACCCTGAAATTATCAGGCAACTATCCCAAAACTGCATGTGTAAACAAATCGAAATCATTCGCACAAATGAATCGCCGTACCGTCTGGCCAATAAATCAGAGCGCAAGAAACAAGACCGCGTGCCGCGGGAGGCGTGACCAACATGACAGCGGTACTCAAACAATTTACAACAACAATAATAATAAACGATTTTATTGTCTAAAATCACACAAACGGAACTCTAGCAATTTATATTCGTCAACTAAATGTATTAAATCAATACCAATTTTATAGAAAATTCATAGGTGAATTTTGAACCGTTACAAACTTACAAAGGTTTAGCGATCATGATAGCGAGTCCGAGCAAGAAGGGGTTCCTCTAAATGAAATACCTCCAGAGGAAGCTAATTTTTATGATACCGACGGCCGGTTGTATTACTAGGGTAAGGATGGAACCAATTGGAAAAACCTTTTCCCCCTAAAAACTTTCGCACTAAAAGGAAAAACATCGTTTCCCATCTACCAGGAGCTGTCCACGCAGCAAATCAAGTGACAACTTCAATCGAACCTTGGAATCCTTTATTTAGCAACATTATTGTAATTATAGTTAAATAGACAAATATTTATATAGCAGAAGTATCGGAATAACACAAGAACGAAAGTGATACAAAAATGACATTTGCAGAAATGAGAACTCTAAAACAAACTTGAAGGAATTTTGGGAACAGCATGAATTAGGGAATAAACTTTTTATAGCCACAATGTCCCAAAGCGGCTTAGATTTTCACTAAGGGTAATACGCTTCGATGATAAGAAAAGTAAAGTTGAAAGGTGTAATTTAAATAAGTTAGCCCCCATAAGAAAGGCTTTTGAACAATTCACCGAAAATTGCAGATGCCGTTATGCTATTAGAGAATATGTAACTCTGTATGAAATGCTTTTTTCTTTTCGAGAAAGGTGCAATTTTCGCGTATACATACCGTACGAACCCAAAAAGTACGGTATCAAAGTCTTCGCAACCGCAGATTCCAGAACCTTTTTTATACGAGCCACATGCTTGTGTACGGCCTGAGGGAGCTTATAAGTTAGACAACTCTATGGAAGCTGTTACTTTGAGAATGTGCCGACATTTGTCCGGAATGGATCATTGGTTTACGGGTTGTAGCGTTGTTTATAGACTTCGATCAGAGCTTAGACTGACCGCCGTTGATATAATCAATTCCAACAAGCGAGAGATACCAAACAATATGACCAATATAAAAAACCGCCCCTTTAAATAATTTATACTTGCTTTTGGAGAAAATATAGGTCTAGTCTCCTATATACCCCGAAAAGCAAAAAATGCTTTATTGATATCTTCTCTGGACCAAACTGATGCAGTTGACGAACAGTCCCAGAAACCTGAAATAAATATATTTTATAATACAATGAAATGTGGAATAGATATTTCAGATAAAATGGCTTCATCCTACAACGTTGTTAGAAATACGAAGCGTTGGTCGCTAGTAATTTTCTATGGAATGTTAAATATTACTAATAGAAACGCATTTGTGATCCTAATACACAATAATTCTATTTATGAAACCATAAAGGAGAGAAGATTATTTATACAAACGTTGGGAAAGGTAATAGTACAGCAGTACATGTCTTCAAGGGTGACAGCATTAGGGCTACATACATATATACGTAATGCCGTAGTAAAATATTCTGGAAGCCCAGTTGAAGGTAAAGCTGACCCACCAAATATTGCAAAAGACTCAAGACTCGGTATTTTTGTAAATTTTGCAAATTCTGACTGCGTATGGAATATATTGTAGCCTGCTGTACAGAATGCGTGAAACAAGGGAAGAAATAATATTATCCAGAGTTTTAGTAATTCTATTTTTTGCAGACCTGAATTTTAACTTAATGTGTTGTTTTCTTAAATTTTTTGGTTACCTTTTTGAGTAAAAATTATCTGTGTTTAGTTATTTAAAGTTCTTTTCATTTTTTTATGTTTGAAAATTAATTGTTACAAAAGTACCCTTTGTTTATCTCTGTTTTCTTGTAAGGAAGTATGAAATAAAATAAATTTTGTTCCTAATAGATCACCGCCGTGCACTCTAGAAAAAAGAAACACGTCGTGCATCGAAGTGTTAATAGTTGTGTAAGAGCTAATTGCTGCTCTGCTAATATAATTTCTCTGTAATTCAGTTTTTTTCTTTTTAATATCGTTTTGGATAAGTTATAACATTTTGTAAAACTGATTAATCTTCATTCGAAAACATTCTTTACACTTATCAGTATCTTCATGTAAGTGTTGCATTAAATAACTACATTCCCCAAATTCTTTTTCTTTCAGTTTATACCATGCACACATTTTCGTTTACGTTTATAATTATTACGTAATAAAAGTAACAATAGAACATCATGTTCATCATCTGTCTCATCACTACTACTCCCCACGGCATACTATCCGCTAGCATCCTAGATTCAACTAATCCATATTTACAATTCAAACGTAGCTTTCTGCCTGGCCACCCACCGTAGCAAACATAGCAAACAAAGCGTGCCAGATCTTACTGTTTAATTAAGAGTATTGGGTAAATTAAGCGATATTTAGTACCAAGGACGTTAATGACTAAGATAATTTTCGTTAAACTAGAATTATTTAAAATAATTTAGAAATACATCCTATTTAAGAAAGAATAAAGCTAAATTAAAAATTTATTTGAATACACCTCGTATTTTTACTTATAAAATGTTGCAAAGTAAATTTAATTAAAACTGCGTTAGTATTGCGTCAGAAATTTTAGAAATCGTGGGAATGCATATAAGACCACGCGTCAAGATCAGACAAGATTAAGAACGGTTGGTTACAAAGTATAAGGTTATACACACAAGACATTAACGGGCATGATACCATTTAAAACTTAAGAAATAATTAACTAGTTTACAATTAAGTATGTATAAAGATAACTTCCTTGGTGCCTGGCTAGAGAGCTTGATATAATCTAAGGCGAACGAGAAAGGAACCCGAGGCGATGGTACAGTAGCAAGACAGGTACGCTTGTGTTAGGTAGTAAAAGGTATTGAGTACTTGTTCGGGTGGGTCTTCTTTATCTTTAGGGAAATAATATGGGCCTTTATTAAAGTTATAAAGTACCTGCCTGACTTCCGACCTATAGGTAGTAAATCCGAGTAGTTTAGGATAAACCTTTTAATAGAAAAGCGACGAACTTCTTATTTGTATCATCCTACCCATGGGGGTTATCTATCCTAAGAATTGAGAAGTAGAGACGCTTCCCGAGCCTAGAGCGTTCTTTCATCTGTAAGTAAAAATTTAGATTATTTCACTGTTAAAGCCAGGCTACTCGACGATGTAGCCATTGTCACAAATCCTTTCTGCAAAATTTAAATTTTTCAATAATAACAATTATTTATTAGGAACATTGGTTCTCGCTTTAGCTTGCTATTACTTCAAATGAATTAAAGGAGAATTTCTATAGTTCTTTTGGAGGATCGAAACAAATGAGTTTTCCGTCGCATCATTTATTGAACGCTTTAAATGAAGCTCTTGTGTAAATTAAAAAATTTAGCCTAGTATTAGTTGCATTTTAGTTTAATTAGTAACCAACAATTTGATTTTATGAAAATGAAAGTATACGGGGTGCCCTATTTTATATTTGATTTATATTTTTTATACATATGATGTTTATGCTAATAATTGTCGTCAATGCCATAGGTTTGTTTTCTAATGGAATTTTTAAATGTACCTTTAATTTAGTTTTTGGCTAATGTAGAAGTTATTGTACTAATTTTATTTGGAGAATAGTTATTTATTTTCGAATACGAAACCGTCTTTTGTGTGCAAGTGTAATTTATGAATTTAAACAATATAGTGTGTTTTGTGCTCAACTAATCCTTTTATTTATTTTAAACATCATTTATTACTTTGTATTATCAACGAACCTGTGTGCGCCCGACAAATTTAACTCTGATTCAAAATTTGTTATTTTGTAAAGTGTACGAAAAAGAATTTGTTTCAAGTAAAATTCAAAACGTTGATTAGAGTCTAAATTGCGTTCAACATTTTTAAAGATAATTCATGTTACGTTCAGCATATTTTGAATTTTGTGCCGCATTGACTCAACTTTAAATTATCATGGACAATTCATTCCACTTTTTATATACAGGGCGTATCAATAACCTCGATTCATGTTTTTCTTAATATTTATTAGTTAAAGATCTGGTTCAATTATTCACGGGAAATGGGGCTTCACTCCTGATTTTATAATTACGATTAGCGCTTCGCCTCATACACAGCGACCTTAAATAAGTGAGCCCTTTTAGCATTAGTACATTTACTTTTAGTCTTATCCGGTATCACTCGAGTGTCTATCTCCACTTTTAAGGTAGGTTACTAACATCTTGGTACACAGGGTGTTTCGCAAACATCGCCTGATTGCAGTTTGACTTAAGAACAGTGGCGCCACCTTTTACTGATTTTGTCTTAATTCTACAGTATTTAGCATCGCAAGTATCGACGAACCACACCTCGCTCCACTGTAGCTTTGCCGGCCGTGGTTAAACACTCGTGATTTCTGCCACATGCGTTATTGTCAATTTATCCTGTGACAAGCGCACATCACGTCCGTAGCATAGCGCTCTGTTTGGTCGCAGCATTAGTCGTAGAAAACAGAATCTGAGTCATATATAGTACAGCTTTAGTATCACCATATTAAGTGCATAGCAGATAATAGTTAGATTAAGATTACTTGTTTAGTTAAGAAAGGAATTAGATTTAGATCTACTATGTACTTCGACTTTTAAAGACGTATCAGATAAATATATTATTATAATAAACTTTATTACCGATAAACTTCTACGTTTTTGGTAACGATATCTCACAGTTTAAATAAAAATCGAGTATCTTTTTAAAAATGTAGTTTAGATCTTCTTAAATGAAACTCGGTCTTCTTTTTGCTTAAAAGATAATGAATTTTAATACCTGCATCAAATTTACTTATATAGCATAAAGGGAGCTCCTGCTATATTTATTTAAGTTTGATCATTCAAATGGCAGAACACTACCTAATTATTAAAATATTAAACAAATAATTGAAAATATAAATTACAAAATGTGTAAGTAATAGAGTTACGACTTATTAAACTATATTAAATATACTAGCATTCGTAAAGTTGGGTATTAAAGAAAGTTGTATATCTCCAAAATAAAATACGAAAAATATCGTAAAAATATTTAAATTTGAACAAGATATTAAACATTCAATTTTAATGAAGTATACGAGTACGTATACAACGTTTAGAATATGCAAAATTAAGTTAGGTACACATTAACGATATTTTAAGCTAAAGGATTAGTTAAAAATAACGACAGGTTATACCTAACACGTTTAGCATTACCACTAAATAAATGAATATGTTAAAATTATATATATTTGAATGACAAATCTGAAAATGAAATTTTTTTATAAATCAGTTAATTACTACAGTAGTACCTTATATTGACAGTATCATTAGTTAACAAGGAAAAGTAAGTGAGTTTCGCTAAATATTATTTATACTATGTAAGTAAATTTAGATATCCTGCTTATTTCGCAGTTAATGTGGAAGTATATAGAATGTTTCGGATACTTCCCAGATGAAGTGTACAAAATTGTAAACTTACAAATTAGCTGAGTCCCTATAAATATTTAGTGAATTTTTAACATTAATTTTCACAACATATTTTTGGTTTTAGAAGTATTTGAACGTAACGTTCCCACAAGATACCTTCCAACAATTTAAATAAATTGCAAAGTACGTGACCCAATTTAAAGTTAAATAATGTCAAAAATAATTAACTAGGGAGTTGTCACCAATAACTAGAATAGTTATACATTTTAGTTTTTGAGAAATAAAACATAACATTTCTATTTTGGTATCTAATTTAATAAATAATGTGGACCAAATTAAAGTAGCTCCTTCTTGAGAACTATAAGTACTATAAAAATGACTCAGAATTTGACAAGGAATCCAAAATACAATAATATTTAATTAAAAATTTCATTTTCCTGTATATTTGGAATTGGCGAAAGGTTGAATACATCCTAGAGAACAGATTCTTCAATTAATACGTACGTACATTCTATTCGCTGACGAGACATGTTTTACAAGTAATGGGGTTGTCTTTTCGAAACATAGTAAATTTTCGACCTAAGGAAATCCAAATTTTAAAATTACCATTCACAGCTTAATCCTACAGTACTCACATGGGCCTAACAAGCTCAAGTAAAATGTTAAAATCATTTAAAAGAGGAATTCTTTATATCAGTCTTTTCATATTTTAGTTAGCTTCCTGTAATAATAAAAGTCATCGGCCAGTACACAGAAAATTTTTGGAAATTGAAAATATTTCCTTCCCAGGGCACTAAGGTCCTGATAAGCCACAAGTGTTCAATAACGTTATTTTTTTATGTCATATCGAGAACTGTACCTGTTTATTGTTTTCTGTGTATTATATGGTGTAGAGTGCTATTTTATTAAAAAAATCATATTTTTCAACGTGAAAAGTATAAATAAAAATCTGGTGTGAAGCAACACATGACTTTCTCTTACGCACATACAAATGCCAACAGTGTCCACAAATGATTAAATTATTACCTACGGTTATTTTGGAAACAATAATTGTAACGGTCACCCATCCAAGTTACTGGACAGGCGAAAGGCTGCTTAACTCAGGAAATTTTCTCTAATAAATTTCTTCAACGCATGTTTTCAAAAAAACTGTTAATTTCACGTAAATGGGAATTGAATACATAATAACCGTAGCACACTTAAAAATAAAAGTTATAGATGTTTTCGAAAAAATCGCAAAAAAACTTAAAAATCCCAAGAATAAAGTGGCACTTTCGGTCATTTGATTTTACCTAACTTCTTAACGGCTCATGTGCAAAACATAAAAAAGTTAAATATACAATTTCATTCCTATATCATATTTAGTTTTTGAGATATGTTCGCAAAAAGTATACTAAGAACTTCCGGTTACTCAACTTTCGAAAATTTATTAGAGATACAGCTTGATTCATGTAAAACGGAAGGAAGTAAACAAGAAATTTACTAAGTTTTAAAAAATCGCTAGAGTCGCTTTCAAGAAAATCGCGAAAAAGCAAAATTCGGAAAATATCTAAAAATTACAGAAATAAAATAGAACTGCCGATTATTCGATTTTAACCAAATTCTTCATTTGGCATACTAATGTAGTTACGGCCACAAATATAAATTTTCTTTCAGTTAGAACTTTTAGTTTCATAGTTATTTTTTTTAAGTTAACGGTACAGGTCCTTCCGGTTACTCAATTTACGGAAAAGTTTCTGTGAAACGGCCTAAACCATATGAAAGGTCATTAAATGGGAAAGAAACGAAATAAGTTTTAAAAAAATCCTTATAGCCAATTTTGAGAAAATCGCGAAAAACCAAAAATTCGGAAAATATCTAAAAATAACAGAAATAAAGTTATACTTCCGGTTATGCGAATCTAACAAAATTATCGATTTAGCATACCAAGGCAGTTAGGAACTCATATAAATTTTCATTTATTTAGGACTAACCGTTTCATATTTATTTTAGTCATATTTAATGGTAATACTACTTCCGGTTACTCGTTTTACAGACATTTTTTTGAGAAATTGTTTTAATTATACAAAATGACATTAAATGACTAAGAAACGCAATAAATCTTTAAAAAAAAGTGTTAAAACTAATTTCGAGAAAATCGCGAAAAACCAAAAAATGACAAAAGTAAAGTAGCACTTCAGGTTATTGGATTCTAATGAAATTATCACAGTCGTGTGCGAGTATGGATACAAACTCAAATACAAAATTTAGTTTATTTACGAGTTTTAGTTTTTGAGATATTTTGTTCACACACACACGCACGCACGTACGCATGCACACAATCACCGACGCACGCACGCATGCCAGCCCGCCCACCCTCACTCCCGCTCGCTCGCACCCACGCACGCACACACGCACGCCCACGCGCGCGGGCGCATGCGCACGCGCACCCGCACACGCACGCGCACGATCATGCGTACACACACACACGCACTCGCAAACGCGCGTGCACAAGAGGGATTTCTGCTATTACCTATAAATACAATAATGATTACACCTTAAATAAGTTAATACACAATAAATAAATGAAGATAATTGAAAGTAATATAACTACAAACTAGTTTAAATATTAAACACAATAAATAGTTGTTGAAACTCTGACGCAATAACTTGTTCCAACGTTTAACACACTAAGCATTAATCAGTAAATAATTAATTATAATTAAGGTTTGCAGTCTATGCACATAGATCTATTTTAGAACGAAATAAAAGAATTAAAGCTGTTTCAAAGTAAACCCAACCTATAATATACTACGCACTAGATAATTGTTTGTAAAGAGATAATTAATAACTAGTCAGTCTTAGTAAATTAGACGCCACTGTTCTACACATGTACGTTGAAGGGCCTTGCACTACACGAATCAAACATAAGAAACTGTAAAAGTACTTACATGTATTACTGAAGTTGGATAAGCGTGCTTCTGGAGACAATTGCACTCGCGTTACTTTGTAGATGGGTTGAAACCATACTCGCTGTTGACGCACTTTTTCTTCTACACAGACGACCACCAGGTAACTAAAGATTCTGCTTACGCATCACGGCTGCTAGATATGTGCGCCTTTTTTGGAAGAATTGCTTTCGCGTCACTTCATAAACGGACTGGAATGGGATTCACTATTCGTGCACTTTTTCACTTCATTGGCGATGTAATGGAGAACCTCTTCTTGTGTTGAGTATCGGGTTGGAACTGCCTTCCTTGATGAACGTCTTGGCAAGCGGTAAACCAAGGTAATCAAACCTCTTTTCACCTTTGTCCTGAAAAATTCATGATCTGGTGATTTATGTATTTGTAGCTACAGATTTTTTATCGTTACACCTACTATTACAAGTAAGTGTATTCAAGCTATCTTGTAACTCCTCCTACTTACAGAGGTTTAGAATCACCGTGGGACTCCCTGGAGGGTTTCCAGTGTCTTCCTCATAAGCTCTTAGCCCGACAATTAGGAGGTTGCAGCTGTCCTGAAACAAATAATACCAATTAGTGGCCTGTTCATATATAAACTGCGGAATCGTGGAGTTGGTCAGATCTCCGTGGATTTGAGAATTTCGCATAAACCACGGAGAGTTTGTAGCCATGCGCAGGCACTAGTTCTGGATAACTTATTTTTTCCTCATGTTTGACCCAGCGGTATATCCCCACACGATTTCCACATAGATCACTGTCAGACATATGATGGCCTTGTTGATTTTAACCTTGTTCTCTAAACAGAGCCCACTTCAGCTATTCAAAAAACCAAATAATGCTGCCCCATCGGTCTTTGCACGTGAAGTACAATGGTCGATGTGGTTTTTCAACGTCAACTGGGAATCGAACACGACACCCAGGAATCGAACCTGATCCTTCCAAGTAACCCAAATGTTAATTTAGAATTCCTGCAAAGAACGTGTACGTCCACGTGTAAAGAACACATCACCGCTCTTTTCCACATTGGCCTCGTTTCTCCACTTTCGGAACAAAGTTTCTAACCCAAGAATCGCCGCCTGAAGGTTGCGGAGGGCCAGGTTGCGATTTTGGGATCGGGATAAGACAGCGTAAAGCGCGTACGTTGTGTTCGCCTACTGGATTGTTTTTGGAGAAAGTACTTTCAGTGATTCCTTAAGCCAGTCGGGGCACCTGATGAACGGTGCTATGACCCAGTTTGAAGCCGAATTGTTCGTTAGGAATGATCTTGGGATTTTTCCTCGCATCTTTCAGGCGGTTCAGAGTTATTATCTCCATCTGCTTTCCCAGACAAGAGATAAGACTATTAGGGCGATAACTCTGCCTTCTTTGTCTGTTTCTTCCTCCGTTATACTAATTGTAGGTGTGAGTGTAGGTAAGAAATGTAGACCAGTGGGAAAGCCTTATTAAAATAGGTGCAATATATTATGTTACGCTTACGTCTTACGCGATATACCCGTCACGGACACTCCCTCTCGCGGTCGCGTGCACTCCCGAATTCACCCACGAATTCTCCCACTTACTAGTAACTTAATTTAAATCTATATACAGAAAGTGAATGAAATTGATCTTAATTATCTAAATAGTCAATCGTAAAGCAGTGGTGTAAGTAAACGATAAATAAAAGTCAATAATGTTTTTATTAATGCGTAGCGATGCAGCAGGCTTCTATTTGGCTTAAAAGCGAATTTTCTCAAAAACAACGTCAGGCGTCGAGACGCTGTGTATCGGTACGGCAGGAGCCGGGGCACTAACATCAGGGAGGCAGGCGTCGGTTCACTGAGCGTCAGTCCGGCCAGCATCGAAACGGGGGCGTCCGGGTTTGGCCAACTTCGGGAGCTACCTTTAGATGTAAGTCCCCTTTGTGGGTGATGACACGTTGTACTAACAGTTATACATTTATACTTCTTTACCTTGCTTGCCGTAATATGGTTCAAGACAGTTAATGGAATGAATGAGTAATAGTAAAAGGAAATAATCTATACATAAGAATCTATGTTGCCATGAATAGTAATTGAAATCTAAATACAATTGAATTTACATAAGCCTATCCCTTATGGCTGTAAAAGGGAAGCAACTAATAATAAATTAACAAAATAGGTTCGCAATCAATGTTCCAATTGTCAGTTAAATTATTTATAAGTCTTAACCTAAGATGAACGCCAAAGTCCGATCGAACAGTAGTTCTAACACTGAATGAATACTTAAACTGGGCACTTATTTATAACTAGAGTACTTACATCTCAACACACACTATTTATACGAGGTTTCGTTAACGCACTTTATTGTTGTATCGTTGCGGTAAGATGTGGTGATCCTGAGTTGTCGTAACGACTGAACACGTAGTCGCATGGAGCGGAGTTGTAGAGAGACTACTACCTTTTGTTTTTGAACGTCCTAATATACCCAGTTGGTTGCGTTTTGGAATTGGTCGATGGGTTTTCCAATTGTGTAGGCTCTACGGCAAAGAGGGCGTTCTACTTATAGAGTTCTCTATGCGGTGGTTGCCGCTTTCCGCAAGGTACATTCAAAGCATTCTACGAAATGGTACTTTTAAGATCTACGAAGACCTGAGCATACCCACAATTAAACAGTTTATTCATAAAAAGACGCCTAATTGGTATTCCTTGTTGTAGGACTGCTCCAATCCTCTGATTGCCAGGCTAGTAGCCTACGAAGAAGACACCAGAAATCATTCAGTGCGGGCCAAGGTGATTCTAAACCTGTGTGAGTAAGAGAAGCTACAGATAGTGTCTACTTATACAGTAGGTAGAGCCATACAAAGTATGAAGCTATAAATACTTAATCACCAAGTCATGAATCGTTCATGAGTTTAGATGAGAGTGAGGGCTGAGCTTTCAACAAGTGCAGCCGTATTTCATGTTTGCTCTAGTACTCTTTTGATACTGTAACTTAGGCCCCTTAAGCTTGCTGCGATGGGTCGGTCGCAGTATCTAACTCAAAGAATAGGTTATTAATAGTGCGTAATTATAATTACATTGTTATTAGTGCATATTTCGCCTCAACTGCGATGATGCGTCCTGTCAGTGACTCCCAGAGGGAATCCATTCTTGCCATGTTGAAAATCATCAACTAGACCTACGCCATGGAGATACTTCCGGAAAAAATCTACTTCAGTGCCGAAATACGAAACGGAATTCCATCAGAGCTATTAGCTATGATGAAAACCAGCCTAGAACATGCCGAGAACTTCATCAGAGAAGTTATAAGAAAAGACGGCGAAGAGATGGAAGCCATCAAGTCATTCGCCGCGCAGAAGAGAGCAGAAGAAGACGCCAGGAAGTTGGCAGCCAGCAACCCTGACTGAAAAACTTCCTCAGAAGAAGATGAAGATAAGATGGAAGAAGACCTAGAGGGGTTTGTGAAACAAAAGGGGAAGAAACGAAGATCCCGTAAGCCAGCTGCAACTGAAATGGAAGCAAAACTCCCAACCAGAAATAGGTTCGGTCCCCTCGCAACAAATGCCACCGAAAGACGTGAAAGTGAGCAAGTTCCGCCGATCATTATACGTGAAAAGTCCCGCTTGATTCAGGTCTGCTAAAACATCTCCGCAGGTTGGAAGTCGAGAGCTACGACGCAAAGAACATGGCTCTTGGCATAAAACTCCATCTCAACAGTGAAGGCGATCACGTGAAGGTCGTCAGTTATCTCAATGAGAGGGAAATCCCTTTCCACACGCACCTCTTTAACAACGAGAAACCTTTGCGAGTGGTCATTCGTGGCCTGCCGCAAGAAATTACCAACAGAGGGATAAAAGACGACCTAATTCGCCAGGGGATCCCTGTGTTATCAATTAGGCGGATGCGCAGGGGACACGAGAAGACCCCAATGCCACTGAACCACCTGGAGGTTGAGAAATCTCCAGCGGGGAAGAAAGTATTTAGCATCAAGGCTGTGCTAAGCTTATCAATCACAGTCGAGACGCCGAAAAATCGGGCAGAACGATACAGTGCCATAAGTGCTAAAAGTTTGGGCACGCCCAGCGGCTGTGTCACGTGACGCCGAAATGCATCAAGTGCGCCGCCGAACACGACACCGCGGAATGTGTGAAGAGCCGTGCAGAGCCCGCCAAGTGTGCAAACTGCGGAAGCGGGCGCACAGCTAGCTACTGGGGGTGTCCTAACCGTTCAAGGTACCAAACAGCACCAGCACCGGCACCAGCAGCACCGACACCAGCAGCAGTGCCAACAAGAAGCGGCGTGTCCTATGCCGCAGCACTCAACGGGGAGGAGCCCCGTACTCCGACGTAGAAAATCATCACCGAAAAGCTGTTCAGTCTAGAACAGCTTATGCAAGTCGGCCGACTTCTCGTGGATGCCACGAAGGAGTGTGGTATAATATCAGAAGGCATAGCAAAAATTATGCTATGCCTGCTAGAAATCCTAGCAATTTTGAAATAATTGCTAGAACGCCCACAATCCACCCACAATGAAAAGGAGGACAAAATCGCACATAAAAATGCATAAATATCTGTCGGAGATATGAGAAGTGTTTCTCGGGGCTCCAATGACAATGAAACAAAGCAAAGCATGAATCGTTCATAACGAAAGTGAAAAGACGTTTGATTACCTTGGTTCATCGCTTGGCAAGAAATCCATCGTTTATCGCTACTTTCAGTTATTGTAATAATACAGGTTCAATTGTATAATTATCTGCGATAACATGAAAAAAATTACCAAACATAACTTTTAATACAGTGCCTTTTACTGTTCATAAGAACTATTTATAAAAGTTCCTGCGTAAATTATAGGGCAAGCGTACTTAGATGCGGTTTCTAAGGTCATATAAGGATAAAGGTGAATTTTTTAAGCATCCCTTCATTTTTATAACACCCCATTGTAGATTATTTCAAACCCTTGTCAAAACTGTAATGACTTTTTTAATTAGTACATTTTAAGCAATGGAAGTTTAAGATAACTTACTGGGAAACTACTGGAATAGATTACCAGAATAGTTCAATAAAAAATATGGACCTGTGTCTAAAAAATTTAATTTGACCTTCATATGACCTAAAACATCTAAAATTACACTTTCATTTTCATTATCGGCTCTTTTAAACTTTGGTTCTGTAGCCATTAGTTTGTTTAACACTTATGGCACCGGGTCTTATAAGCCAGATCGTAAAGAATAATATAGTGAATATAAACCAAGGTGCATTTTAGTTTTTTGTATGCATAAAGTTGGTTAACAAATATTTAATTGAACATTCCCAATAACAAATTCGAAAGAATAAATAAACAATCAGGTTTTATAATAGTAGACATTACGCTGGTTGTTTTACGAGGTACCTAGTTACAATGAAACAGTAGACGGGCGTCCAATAATTCGCATTATTGTCGATCGGCTTGGTTCCTGCAAACATAATAAACAAGAATTTGAAGTAATACTACAAAATAATAGCTAACCTCAGGAATGTAGTCAAAATAATCAGCTTAAGATACAGTATTTGTAACTCGATGCGAATAGTTTAGGTTTAAATAAAAAAAAGTTTAAAATTAATTGCATTGCGGAATCGATTCTATTAATTTATAAATCTTGAAAATAAATTGTAGGATAACCGAATACAAGTCTATACAAACGCAAAATGAATATGCTATTAATAATTTGCTAAAGCAATTTAGAGATATAAAAGATAATACGCAATTTGTTCTATTAAATTTAAAATCACAAAAATAGGTCGATTTAAATTAATTTGTTTGACGAATAAAGCAAGCGGCCATTATAAATCGTAGATCTGATAGATAACTAAGTAAAACAAAACAATACTATTACAAAATTATTACAATTATTTGCATGGACAATTTGCTACCACCAACAATTAGAGAAAGGTATAACCACACGTCCAATTGAATCTAAAAAATCAGTATTTATTAGATCTATCTAGAAATTGATTATAGTCCAATAAAAAAACCATCGTTGCTTTGTTATCCGATAACTTTCTATTGTAAAATCAATGTTTATTAATCATAATAAATACCAAACACAATATTTACTAATTAATTTTCACTAATTAAAAGAAAACGAAAATACTTCAGCAGATGCGATTGATTTCATATCAAAATAATTTAGAATCATCAATTCAATTCTTTGCCCACAAAGCAACATGTTTTCTCAGGCGTAAAACAAGAAGAAAGCCTATTCAATCGTAACGGATCTGTCATTCTAGACGCTCTCTGTAAGTTAGAATAGAGAACTAAAGTCAACGTTGTCGTGTTTAACTTGGAAAAGCGATATTGTTATTTTTCTAAAATTATAGTAACCAAATAAACTAATATATTATAAGTTAAAATTTCGTTAAAAATTAAAAGGAATTGAATTATTAATGAATAAATCATCACATGTAACATCGAAACGTAACATTTCTTACATATTTTCACCGCGTCCCAACGACTTTCTATTACTGTTAATTGTGTATGAGTAGTTATGAACAAATATTACTTTTAGATTAGAAAGTGTTCATTTTCAAGTAAAAATTTATTTGATGTATGGTTTAAAATTATACTGCAGCTTTTAAGGTTGAAGTATTTATAACACAATAAATGTTCACAAATTCAATCTACTATTCTGAGTATTTTGAGGTATTTTGGCGAGCATAAAGTTTTCGTTATAAAGGTGTATAAAATTGCGTATAAGGCTCTGAAGTATAATAATAAAAACTTTTTCCTTGATTTTAGAACTTAAATTTTTAAGTTGACTTTACATATTACAACACCATCTGTCCCCAACCAACAATTTCTAATGTGTATTTGTAAATGCTTCACTTTATGTTTTATTTTGGAAAGCTTTCTTTAAAACGTTCAATAAACGCAAACTGCTTTAGCTGGAATAATTAAAATTATATTTTAAATATTAGATGGGCATTTTCGGTTTCCGCTAATAATCTAAAAATTATAATTTTAAATATGAAAATTAACATAAATGGAGATTTGCTAATAATTTTAAATATATGACATTAAATGCTAATTTAATTTAGTTTACTATTTTGTATATTGCAAAGAAGTAACACGACAATTTATGAGTAGTCGTAGTCGAAAATCAATAATTTGAAATGCCATTGAAATTTCACGAGTGTAAAACCAAAGTGGAGTGACACCAGTATAGTCTATATTAATGACAATAAATGAGCATTAACAAAAATAGCGGATAACTTAAAATAGGAAAAGGAATCATTCTCAAATCAGCGAACCATGAAACAAAACCATTCGTTTTTTTCATTCCTTTTTAATACCCATTCTAATTTCTTAGAAATACGAATTTCTTAGAATAAAACTTGTCAATATTGCATATTCAACCTCTCTTTTATACTAACCCTATCTATTATTGAACTTTAAGATGAATGTTTCAAAATAAATTTTAACAAAATAGTTCTTTAGATTCAGCTTTCATAATACGAAATAGTTACATGGACGTGTGAAATACTTGCACTGAAAATATATAATAACCAATATTTTATAATTTTAATTATAGAATATAAACTTTATTTATTTACACAAACCTATAAATCAGTTAAAACGAGCATATATACATTTTAGCTTAGCAATGTGTGTATACAGAGGCGATTTTAAAATTCACCGATAACTTTAACAAAGCACTGAAGATGCATAACCACATCCATTACCAAGAAAATTACATAAAATAAACACTTTTTGGAAAGAATTGAAATCGTTTACTTTTTGAGAACTTACGAAAAATGTATACACAAACGTATTATATATAAATAATATCTAATTTCTACTGTGTCGCAAAGGATATGACATGTTGTTTCAATATCAAACTACTGCAGATGTTACTTATTTGGTTTAAATACTAACCTATCTCATACACATTCAATGACCTACAATCTATGCGATCGAATTTTACAAAATTAAATAATAATTTAAGTGTTTGAAGCTTAATTTATCTAAATACAATTAGTAACAAATTATCAAGTAATAGTACTATCAATAATGCAATAAATAAGAATCGACTTGAATAATAATTTAAAGTAATTCGAATAACTCGTGTTATTAATAAAATATACTCACCAAAAGGTCTCATCATAGCTACTTTCTCTTATGCCTCACAGGTAAACTCATCTCTTTCATCAAAATAATAAGCTGTGCAAGAAACACTTACTGAGGCTCGAACTCAGGATCTTGTTCTTACAGGCGATGCAAAAAAATTTTAATATGTATTAAAATAGTTGTCAAAAAAAATTTACATTAAAATAGTTATCCCAGATCGATAAATTTAAAAAATATTAACTTCATATATGTATATAAATTATATTAAAAATTAGCAATTGCTAAAACTAATCTTTGAATAGATAATCATGCTAGGTTAATGGTGGGAAACTTGCAAATCACGCAGGCTCATCAATTACCTCATATAAAAATGTCTTAAAAATATCTAACGCCTTGAATTGACATTATATACATATTCGAGATTTTCTGCTGTCAGTCTGTAGGCATCGGTAGCTTAGTTGGTTAAAGCGTGTGT
>JAHWXV010706810.1:0-10122 GCA_024586415.1 Phrixothrix hirtus | reverse complement strand
TTTCAGAAATGAAAATCTATTTTTAGGTGTAAAATTAAAAAATATCAATAAATAATTGCTTAAGCTGTCTTTACATTTAAACACATTTTTTAGAATGATGTATGACTAAACTCTATTTTTATTATTATCAGTTATTAAAAAATAACTTCTTCAAAATTATTAAAAAAATTGTAAACATTCTAAATTTTTTCAATTGTGTGAAAGAGCATTACCCTTATCCCGTTATTTATTGTAGTAAACAAATTGCAATGTACCTGCTACAGCAGTAAAAGTGTATGTTATTGTAAATTGATACTGTTAGTTATAATTTTATGAATGATTTAACAGTTTTAGTGTTAATGCGACCATAGGCGGGTCGTACATAATTCGAAAAAAAGGACTTTTTTGTATTAATATTTTTTTTAATTCTACGTTTATTGGGGTATCTGTAGGGTCTACTTACAGCCCTTAAAAGGAATGTCATTATCTGAAACACCCTGTATATGACATGCATTTATTGTGGCAATATTGAAGAGACCATAAAATATCACCATCGGCCAATGCCTAGTACCTCTTGTGACGTTATACGATATGATCAACCACATCAACTCCACTTTTGGCACTATTATAAAATGTGACCATATCCGGTTTGTGTGTCACCAGTACTTTCATCAATCCTATCATCTCAATGCATGCTTAAAACTACCAACACATTTTTTGACCTTTTAGGAATATATGATACTGTAGTCATTTCTGATCCAAAACCAAATATTGATGACGTTACATTTCTGTTTTGTGGTAGTTCTCTTCGATTAGATCTAATAGTTCCAACTACAGCAAGGTAATATTCCTTTAGCAATTTCTTTACAATTGGAACTCTGGTAAACCAATGATCCGTGGTTATATTCCTTCGTGATCCAGTTAAATGCTTACACATTCTTTCCATTACATCTGTTGCTGCATTGCTGACGTTGAAAGGATCATTGGGATGCACTCCAGCATACATCTCTAGATGGTGAGTATAAAGCATATGAGCATTGACTATTGAAAAAACCTTAATACCATACTTATTTGGTTTAGTTGGTATATAAACTTTGAAACCACACCTACCTCTAAATGCAAAAAGCATTTCATCCAATGTGATGTACTCTCCTGGACTATAATTTGTTTTAATATTTTTATTAAATTGTTCAAACATTTGACGAACCACTGCTAATGTGTCTTGTGTTTTTCTCTCTTCGTGATTTGCAATATCATCGAAACGTAAACATTTTAATAAAAATTGAAATCTACGCCGAACCATTGTTGCAACAAATATTTCTGAACCAATACCATCATTAGATCAAAATTCCGATAAATTTCTTCTTGCACCATGCTCGATTCCGGCTAAATATAGCAAACCAAGAAATGCCTTAATTTCGTCAATATTAGTTGGCTTAGCAACACATTTATCTTTATATCTTAACAATATTTTCTCTATATATAAATTTGTATTTTCAACAATGATATCCATAATATTGCCAAACATGAACATCCAGCATTGATACGGATCTACATCATGTCTTGCTTCACCTATAACTCCGGGCAGATGTGTTAATATATTTTCTTTTCCGGTTCTAATGTTTCGAGGTGCAGCATGTTTTCTCCATTTAGTACCATCCTTGCCATAATAACATAATGTTGTCATTAGTAGATTTTGGTGACACAATCTCTTCTTGAGTAGTAGTCAATGAACTGGCAATTTCTTCTTCTGCTTCTATTTCTTGTTCCGTATCAGTTTCATGGTTACTGACTTCAAAGTCATTAACGTTAGCATCAGAATCCTCGTTAAATTCTTTTATAAGTTCCTCATCTGTTAAAATTTCATCATGTAAACTTTTTAACCTCTTAATTTCAGCTTCATAAGAATCCATTTCATTTGATTTCAATAAAATCTGAATAAAAAGTGTTGCCCTATAAATTATATAAATTAATGTGGGAAATCAGCCTACCTTTACTAAAATTGTTGAAAAAAATAATGTAAATAAGCAGGTAAATGTTTCTAAACAACAGCACTTTAAAATTGATAAGAGACTTCATTAAAATTACAAGCACGTGCTCATAATCAATTACAGACTACAAACTAGTGACAACAGAAATGAAATTATCCTAAATAAATGTCCTCTAAACCACAGCTGTACTGGCATCAAAATAAAAAAGGATATAAAATGCATAACATTTCCACTAGACATACCATAAACCTACCATACTAAATAATAAGTACTATAAATTAGAAGTATACTTACTTAGGCTAATCTCCATTATATTTGTGTTGTATAAACATTTAGATAAATAGTCAAAACTATAAAATGGTAGCTAATACAGTTTCTCATAAATGTTACTTCAACCCACGGGTGGCATCTATTAGGACATTTTACCAAACCACTACCAAATAAATAACAGAAGAATGAATTTTATTATGATAAACTGTCATTTTCAATAAACTTGAAAGGTACACAAAGCTTTACAATTCTAAAAAATTTCTTATGAAAAATATATAAACTTAAGAGGATTGATAGACCCCACCTGTGGAAAAGATGGTTAAAGCATTTTTAATTCTTTTACATAATTATGGTGGTTCAAATTTGGCATCATTTGATTGATTTATAAAAGTCCTGATTATTTATTAATTTTAACACGGTGATGGACACTTGGAAAAAATGCACAGGGTTTTAACGGTACTTATTTAAAAATATTTTAATATTATAACAGTATATCAATTGTGAGCTGGCGATATCTCCTAAGTATATATTGATTCATTTTACAGGAATGCGTAAAAACTATATTTTCATATAAAAAGGCAGTATAATAATAACAAAAATTTTGTCTATTTTTAGTTGTTTTGTCATTATTATGTAAGGATTAATATTTTGTTGTGTTGTGCTAGATAGAACAATTTTATTCTAGTGAATATCCAAAATAAACAGGAGTTTTTGAAACAATCAGAAGTGTTTGCTGTGGAAACCTGTCTAAAATAACAGATTAAAGTGTTAAAAATAAGAAAAATAATTTTATTGAAAATTGATGAAAATCATAGTTATACAAGGTGTCTGTGATATAAAGAGTATTACTTTAATAGCAGATATATTTTAATATACGCAACAAAAAATGCTTATAAACTATGTGTCTAGATTGCATAGTTTTCGAAATATTTGCAATTGAAGTTTTCAGCCCGGTCCTGCTTTTTAAGTTGGATTACTGTATTGAACAAGAAATAGCAGGTCAGCTATACAACTTTGGCCACTGACCAAAGCTGAACGAACACATATGATTTCAGAGCACCATTGATGAATATCATCTGTTGATTATAATAATAAAAATACCCGATGCATTAATTACCATTTAAATTAAAAAGTTTTATTTTCTTCCTTAAAATTGCTAGTGACATGGTAAGGTTAGATATGATTTTTAATATGTATACATTTAAAAGCGTTTTTTAACCCTAAGATGGTCATGACGTTTTCGTTACATTTCAAATAAATTGTTATGAACTAAATTTAATACAAATTTAAATTTTCTTGCCAAAAGATTAAAAATAATTTAGACTTTAACAGGATAACTTTCACTTTTACAAAATCACTTTAACACAGCGTTAAATTTTTTTTGATAAATATCGATATTATTAATATTTGCACTCGATTGTTTTGTATATAATTGAAATTTTGTGAAAATAGTTAACAATCTAAATGATAAATGAATTTCATTAAAATTTTGGGTAATTTACATTTAGTAAAAACTATTTCATACAAATTAATGTACTTAAATAAAACTTATGCCAATTTAAGATATTTATCAAATAAGTTTATAATAATTAATGTGTAAATAATTATAATTAACCAGCAATAGTGTTTTACTACATACAAGCAACTTGGATGATTAAAGAAATGCGTTCGATTATTTTTTATTAAAACAGCTGGCGACCTTGACTCAAAAAAGTACTCTAATAGTAAAGGTAACATGATACTGTGTCAACAAAAACAGTCACATTTATGTTTTGAAGTACATTTCATGGTGAAGGATATTATAGGTCTGTATCCATGATAGATCTTTACGTGAAAATTTATGAAAACTTTTTCTTTCGTTAGACTAAAAATTCCAACAGATTTATGTTCACATGTGTGTTAAATAATGCTTTTTATGTTGCGGACACCCTTTATAGTAAATTCATATTAACATTGACATTAGTACATTATAACTCAATTTAGAAGTAAAAATATACAAATTATTAAAAAAAAACAAAATAAAATGCTATTATAAGTACCTATTGCATTAAACACCTAAACATTTGGTAGGTTATCATAGAACTGATGACGATTATATTTTTAACATCCTGTAAATGAATATATTTTGTTTTTGTTATGGGCAACTCTTTATTATGCAATTGCTGATGGTATATAATCTTGTGCTTATTTGCTTTGCAGTAATTCCATACAATTGTCATCAAAGTCTAATTCAGCCTTTATATGGTCATTTGGGTCATGCAGAATAACTGGTAAATTCGTTACTTATGGATTTGAATAATCCTTAAAGAAATCATAAGGCATCATTAAAACTAGATTTTGCCTTGCTTCTTTTGATGAAGAAATATAATTACTTGGAAGGTCGATCAGTTGATTCTTAAGTTTTCTTTCAATACTACTATGTACTAAATTACCTCCAATTGCATTTAGCTGATTTCAAGAAATTTTTGTGTAATGGTAATGTTGTTAACTGTAGCAAAGTTCAAAAAGTTGTTTGATAAAATATTATTGCGATTTTGGCTGGTGCAACTATCTGTGTAGATAATAACTAGCAAGTTTTTATTAATACAATGTCTTGTTAAATAATCAATTACTATAGTGAGATATATGTTGATACTGTTAAATCACTCTTAGTTTCCGAAGACCAATAGCTTGTTGCAAGATGAGTTGATAAATTATAGATGGAATAATTATCTAAACATAATTTGGTTTTGAAATAAACTGCACTCACCATTACTAATGGACACATTTTAACAGCTTAGAGTTCAGCTGTAAGGACATTTCTTTTATCCTTGATTTTATTCTGTCTTTCTTACGAATATGCTCTTCATATGTTTCGTTATCGATGTTACTAGTGTTGCGTCCAACGCAAATAGATTGATGGATTAATAATTTCTTATCATGAAAGATTTCTTGAAATTTTTTTCTTCAATAGTGACTTCCCTAAATTTAAACAATGATCTTTGTAGACCTTAATATAATTGCATCAAGTTTTTGAAAATTGGTTCACAAAATAGTTTATTTGCATTTTTTCTATTGTAATGAGATGGAAGCTTAGGTAGAAGATTAACATCTCCTTCCATGTAGGTAAACACCTCATGCTAGTCTTTCTCATTTTCTTTTCAGATATCCCAAACTTGCACTGTTCAACCCATTATTGAACTATGAAAGAACGATGACCAAATGTACATAGAAATATACTGCAACACATTTGCCTTTTCTGATTTTCCAGATTCATCTGTAATCACTAAGAAGTAAAGTAAAATTTACTGTAACTCTGTTTTTTTTTTTGTATATTATATTGTTCACAATAAATACCTTCTTCTTCTCCCAGTTCATATTTTGCCAAAACATTTCAAATAATTTCGTTCTTTGATGGTCCATTACACTGTCACAAAACCTTTTCTTAGTCTTCAAACAGACAGTAGAAGTACACCTAGGATCAAGTGTTCTTGCAGTTTTTTTACAATGTATAATATCGTGTTCTTTTCTCATTTAAATTCAATGTATGTTTCACCTTCCATGCGTAATCTTTTATTCAGATGCCTTTTCCATAATACCTTTAAGTGCATTTATACTCTATTTACTGACTTGCAGTTCTTACTTTTACACTTATACTAAAAACACAATTTATGTTACAGCTTAGAGGAAAGCAAATCACTTATACGAGTAGAACCAAGTTGTAGTAACCCTATTTTATGTAGAGAATTGGGCTTATATCATTTTAACCAAAAATTAACTTATACTCCTTTTCCCACCCACTACAAATATATTTTGATCTGTTGAAGCTAGGAAAACCTTCAATGATGTCAGTCATCTTAGTATCATCAGGATTGGTAGTTGAAGGCTTGTAATCACTGTTATAATTAGTTGGTTGATTTAATGAAGGACCTGGAAGTGAATAATAGTTGACAATTATTATTTGATTCATATGAGAAATTACTTGATGACAATGTGGGGGCTGGTGTACAGAAATGGGAGTATTGAATTTTGTAGCTCTATGTGATTAAGTTCATTAACAGAATTTATTAAAGTACCAGCTGTGCTAGTATTTTCCTGGCACAATTTCACTATCAGTTTTCCTCGCCTATTATATATTACCTTCGGTAAACAAAATAATTCTTTGTGTTGTAGTTCGTAAAAATAATAATTAATCATTTTGTCTGATAATAAACTCACGGTAGTACCTTGTTGCTTAGAAATATATCTAATCAGTGTTCTAATTTTAATCTTTTTAATTTTAAATTATTAAAGAATTAATGAAATTAGCGTAGAGGGTATTTACAATTACATGTTAAAATAAATCACAATAAGTTAATGAACTAACTATCCTGCATAATTTATACACAAATGGAAATTAATTTTTTTCTAAATCTTTAAATAAATAAATCTAAGTGCTTTATTTAAAATTAAAAATAAAAATTGTAATCTTACCACAAGATTCCACAAATATAAATCCCCTTGACACCAATTGATAGTGTAAACAAATAACTTGAACAATATGCACTCTGTATGTTTGTTTTTAATAGTCTGCACACAATAAGTTTCTTTTATTCTAAGATTTAATAAATCACTAAACATAAATATAAAAATCTGAGACAACACACGACTTTCTCTCACCCATTTTAAATTTAATTTGAAGTTATTGATGTTAGTTACTTTCCTATACACATACACTGAAAACTCTAAAATTAATTTAAAAACAAATAATTCATCCATTTATAATTTCCTATATACATGTACTAAAACTTTTATAATTAAATGTTAAGTAATTTAGAGCAAAAATAATTTATAAATTCAAATAAATAGTAAGGTATGTAAATAATGCACACAAGTCATTAAAATATTAATTTATATTCACTTTGGGAATGATATTGGCAACAGTTACCTGTTTAATTAACTTGCCACACGAAACACTGCTTAACTCCGAAGATTTTCCTTGATAACTGGCTTCAAAAAATTTTCTCAGAGAAACCAATTACTTAACGCAAAAGAATATTGTAGCTGTAAGAACTTAATAAATTTAAAAAAATCACTAGAGCCGTTTTTGAGAAAATCGCAAAAAACCTAAAAATTGCAAAAAACCTAAAAATTGCAAGAATAAAGTTGCACTTCTAGTCATTCGATTTTAACAAAATTCTTACTAAGAAATGTCAGAAAGGTAATAAACTTTTCTATAATATTTAATTTACAAGCTACATTGACTACACACGTACACAGGTCAATTCCCAAAAATATGTTTTTCGGGCTTGGGGTATCTGAAAACATGTATTTCTGCTAAAACTGGACATTGAAAATGTTGACTCTATAATATATTTCATATAGGTAAGAGGAAGTAAAATGATAGTTTAACCAGACAGTGAATAATACATTTGACAACGCCCTACACAAATATGCAGTTAGGAGCAACTGCTGCTCAAGCACAATTGTTGATTAGTTAGGAGATATTGCAATGTACAAAATAACAGTATTTAAAATCGTGTTACCAAATATGAGAAATTGCATTTAGTCGCATTACATATTTTTACAATAGATGGCTCAAACATGAATTTTTTGCTAAAAATATCAGAGGTATAGCCAGCTTAAGTCGTTATTTGTTAGTCCTAATAATTTGTTTTAGTATATGCAAACTTAGTGATGGTAATATCCATTTTGTCCTATAGTACCTCTGTGTGTTTTGTATTGGAGAAGGTGGTTATATTATTGGCAATATGGTAATATATTAGTGGCAGTTATCAAACTCGAAAATAAATTATCATTATGCTTGTGTGTGTAAGTATTGTTTTATAATTTAATAAAACAGAAATGAATTATCACTACCATATTGAGACAAAGTAAACCTAGTACAAAAAAATGTCCGTTTACGTCATCACCTGGTATGATGTCATTGTTAGACAGCGTTGAAAACCTGTATAAAAAATTTTAAGGACATTGACATTTGTAATAATTTAAATTTAATATGTTAATTGTCATCATAAAAGTAACTATAGTTGGAATTAGAAGATACGTGCACTTGGGCAGTATTTGTTACGATAAATCTTGTTCTCATAATTTTTTTAGCATGTAGTTATTGCATGAAATCTACTAATCCTACATACCATATCACTAATTAATATTCTACTGTTTTAAAATAATAATTCGGTAAAAGCATATTTACACTGATGAGGTTATTCAGACGTTTTCTGTGTAATTATAGAGCTAAGCGAAAGCGTCATTTAATAAGCCATATTCATACTGGAGAGAATCCATTCAAATGTGCTTGTTGTGATTATATTATAAAGACATTTTTTTGCAATTCACATTATATAATCATACTGGAGAGGAACCATTTAATACTTTCTATGTCAATTCAGCAATGCTTTCAAAGGTAAAAAGTTTAATCAAATTTTGTTATCGCATTACTTTATTTATAGAGACTATTTTACTACAGAAGCTATACAAATTTTTTGCTGGAAAAACAAAAGCAAGGAGTAAGAATATAAAAGGTTTTAAAAACATTATAATTTATAGGCACGTGGAGCGGACTCGGAGGATAAACCCTGACGGCGTGGCTACACTAATAAGGACGCTACCTGGCAAAGTCATTACTTATGCAAGGAAAAGTTTAAAATGAAGTACAGTATAATAATACACATCATGAACGTGAGTACAATCTAGAATTAAGACATTCTCGGATTATTACATTGCAGTAGAACTGAAATAGTAGTGTTAAATAAATAAATTCTATTAACATTCATCCAAAAATTGGATATGCTGTCATAATAATAATAACCTTAGATGCTTGCTTGTCCAATAAAGTTTATGAAAGCATAATTTTATTAACCTAAATAAATTTTCTAAGAATTAATTAAAATTAAGGGCATTGGCATTAACTGTCAGAAATTTCAATTGTCATCTCATAAATTAAAAAGACATAATAAACATGTATTTTCATATTTTTCTTATTTTCTGTTTACATCAAAGATAAAATTAAATTAAAATTCAAATTTTCAATTACTTGAGATTGGTTTTATGATCAACCTACAAATTGACATTTAACAATAGTAATTTAGAGTATAGTAGGAGGGTCTTTTCCAGATTAGACAAAGATAATATAAGGGTACAATACAATTGCGAGCAGCCATATGCAAGTCGAAAGGAAAGAAACTGCAACATTTCATCAGTACAAAGAAATAAGACCAGGAACAAAAGATACAGGTAAATTAGAAAGAAAGAAAGGTAAAGTAACTGTGTGCCGACATAATTAGGGGCAACGCACTTTAATTAACATAGTACAACAATATGTGCTGCCATTCTACAACAATTGTGAGAAATGCAATATGAAATTTAATGGCTGCTATGAAGAACCACATGCAAGGTAATTCAACTTAGATCTTTTATCATTTCTTAACTCTGTTGCAGCAAACCCATAATATAACAAACGATTGACTATAACGAACAAAGTCTCAAGTCCCGATCTAATTTTCATTTATTAACGTGCATTTTATGATTACTTTTAAAACGTTCGCTGCAGTACAGGACATGTATGCCCCGTAACGGTACTTGTAAGAAGCAATAGTAAAATTTTCGAAACTTCTTTATGAAACTATAGTTATTACTCGGGTGTTTTACAAGATTTCAATTTGTTGTTTGTTCCAATATGTTTCTTCTTATATTTTAATGTTTTGGACATAAAAAAGTGGACGGAACAAATACGACCCGTACCGCCTCATGTGACAAAATCTTTGCAGGATGAATTTTCGAGCTGCAGATAAGGTAAAAAAAGTATATGCCTTTTGTATGGAATGTGATGGACATCCGGGGTACTGTTTACCATGCTTCAACCAGGTGCATGCAGTTCAAATTGTAAATCAAACATTATAAA
>JAHWXV010706795.1:0-16864 GCA_024586415.1 Phrixothrix hirtus | reverse complement strand
TGCAACTGTAATACCTTTTTATTAAATCTCTTTCGTAGGTACAAATAGATTTTGTTACTACACTTAAATTTCCCTTTCATAAATTACATTACAAATTGGGCAACAGGACTAAAAAAATTACCCTGTAGCATAAACTATAAAAATGTTTTTTATATTGAGGAATATATAAAATTTTAAAAACAAAATAATTGTTCTACAATTAGCATTGCTGCCAGTAAATCGTTCTGCTTACAATACGAATAACTCAAATATTGATAAGGATACGTATAGTAGTACTGGCTTACATCACATAAGCCATGTTCTTTGGTATAGATGCCGTTTTTATTAATATTGATATATTTTAAGGTATTGACTAGTTATCCATTTAGAATTTGTAATACGTATATAATATCAAAGTATTAAAATTACTCAGATTTTATCTTATGCACGCAACGCGGGTTATTCTTAAAATAAGCCGTCTTTTAAGAAAAACATTTCAATTACGTTGAATACTTCTAGAAAGTTTTGACTATTTCACAACAAGCGCAGTTTATTAATACTTATTCCAAGAAACAGCCGACATCCTATTTGTTGAAAAAGCTAAATAAATGTAATACAATAAATTACAAGCCACACTTCTGCTGGTATGTCCCAAATCTACACTAAAATGTAAGTTTTTGATTTCCAATATGCTGTAGGTCTTTCAGCAAAATTTAACATGCCAGTATTTCACCTTCTTGTTGCTCTGATTTTATCAAATAATGTGAAATGCACTTTCGGTGAAAAAACACCCCACAAAAATTTATAAATACTAATTCCAAAATAGCATGTCACAATCTATTTGGCGCTACTAGTCGAATTTTGAACTATTTACATTATAAACCGATGCGGCAGTATTTCCCTCATAAAGAAGATTACGTAAATTGTTAGAAATGCCACTTTATGAAACGTCATCGACTTTACCCAGATTTAAATATTCGATATAAATACTTATTGTGAAATTGTACAAATATCTCTTTCAAAAACCTTTAATAGATCATTAGAAGTTTAACGTAAAGTAATTAATAAACGTAATAAACGTATCCATTCATAGAAGGGAAATAAAGAATCGACCAATGAACATTAATTTAACATATCTATTATGCATTCCATACTTGAGACTTGTATAGAATTTACCCGTCTTAAAATCTATTGAAAGTCTGTATAGTTCGAATACTAAAGAGTATCCTATATCATCAGATTTGCCTATTTCATAGAAATTCTATCTTAGGTGCACAATAGCATTTTCTCAATGTTACCAGTCTAGAAGGAGCATCACTAGTCTACATTATGGATCCTTTAATTTTATGCAGCTACCCGCCTTGCAAATAGGATGCTACAAGAAGATAACAAGGTACATATGTACCATACTGACGACAGCAGTTTCAATTTAAGATTATCATTTGAATTAGTGATTGCCGTAATTCACATGTTATAGCATGTTATGTTTTTCCTTTATAATTTTCACTACTTTTAGCTATTCATGCTTTCAGTTAAGCCTAGCCTTTGCATTGTTTTTGTAATTTTATGAATAACTGCTTACGTCTAGCTTACACTATAAATTAGTAAAGATAGGAAACAATTTCAACCTATAACCAGTAAGATAATTGTAGAATTACAACATGTATTTGTTTAATTTAATCTGCAGAAAGAAAACAAACTGTTCTAATTGAATATCTATTTGTGATGTATACAAGTACTTACTATTAGTGTTTTCATTTATTAACGTGGCACACAGTGTGTGATACCTAAGCGTTATAACAATTTATTTGTATGAATGTGGAGAGCTTTAATTAATA
This sequence comes from Phrixothrix hirtus, assembly GCA_024586415.1. Taxonomy (NCBI): domain Eukaryota; kingdom Metazoa; phylum Arthropoda; class Insecta; order Coleoptera; family Phengodidae; genus Phrixothrix; species Phrixothrix hirtus. Next base: position 15,047 of record JAHWXV010706795.1, on the reverse strand, counting down.
ACATTAAACCGTGTATTAATTTTTGTGGTTATTCATTCGTTAAATCAAATATTGATTATTCGAAACCTTGAGTTGTACGACTTCGTTTGTTAAACGAGGCATCCAAAACGACAAATAAAGCTTATTGCTTTAAAAATATTTTTTTAATATTTTAAATCAAATTTAGAGAACAGCAACATTTACAATTTTTTTAAGATGACCCATGAGTTGTTCCTTTTACATAAGAAATAGCATTAAGATATCGCTAGAAGCTTTATATAACGTGGTTACCTTCAACGTACTCTGTAGCAATTCTTTTCAAATATATTTTAATGATTCTTTTTTAATAAAAAGAAAAATTAAAAGCATAGTCCAATAAATTAAACATCAAATAGACAGCCATATTTTGACTTTTGCAAAAATTATTTACACATTAAATCAGATTGTTAGCAATTCAGAGAATATCCTTAAATTACCATACCATTTTATTTAGCGTAAACTTATTATCTAGCATCTAAATCCACGAAACTGCCAAAAGAGTATAATTAAGGTAACTAGTCAATTGTGCATTTCTTTCTTGGCACAATAAAGGAAATGTCACCTATGCTGAAACATATTTAATTACTAAATTTTTGTAAACGAGAAATTATAAATTATCAATATATGCGATTTTAATTTATCAATACCTAATTATTTAATTATGCGTTCATTAGAGTACTAAAGGTACAAAACGCAATCATTAATGAATAAACAATTTGGTGTGGTGTGCTCACATAAATATACAAAAATGAAAATATCCACAAATGGTTAATGGTATATTATGTTATAGGGATTAAAAATGCAGCATTTTTTGCAGAGCAATTATGGTTGCATTTGCGATGCGAAGCGTTAGAGTAGCCGAGCGAATGCAATAATTGGGAGGCAAAAATTGGCACTTTCAACTCAAATAACATATACGATTTTTTCTTTAACCAAAATCAGTAACAATCAGTAGCGGTTTGCGGTTGAAAAAATTGGCGAAGAGATACAACAACAACAATTTCATAATTCCTCGACATTAATTCACATTTAAAATGTTATTTGTTGCTACTAAAAAGCAAGCAAGGCCAACAGTACAATCTTTATAATACTGAACTGTTGCACAACTAGTATATTCACAAAACCAGGGTTTTCTAAATTAATAGTTTAGAATTTACCGCTCTTTTTAATAACTTTTTTATTACAATTGTCAATTGATTCATTGGCCGTCCTTGATATAAAAGATCTCCTTTAACTTCATCTTTTCATGTATTAAAAGGAGTTTCTAATAAATTACATACAACGTCATTAATGGGACTCATATTAATATTTAAAAACACTATATACCTAATAGAACTACGAGTATAATAAAATAAAAGCTATATTATATTGTTTTTGAAGTTTTACTTCACTAATCGCAAAGAAAAAAATCTGGTTCGAGACAACACACGACTTTCTCTTACACATTTCAAATGTAGTTTGAATTTATTGACGTTAGTGATTTTCCCACACACTGCCACGTTAAAGTTGGTTAAATAAGCGTACACGGCCTTACTAGAAGGATCACGCTTCGCAGCAAAAATAAAAAAAAATGTTCTGCCAGCTCTAGTGCCGCGGAGGCTAGAGAATAGGAAGTAGCTACTTATAAAAAGAAGATGATCGAGATAATCACCGAACATAATATCGTGTTTGGCAGGTGCAAGTTTCGCTCCCAGTGTCGCTGGAGCAAATCCTGGACTCGGTGCTGACGAGCGCCGAGTGGCCCCGAAACTGGGACGAGCTCCCACAGGAAACAACCTGAAATATCTAGAGAAAGAAAAGAAATTGGGCGCCACGGACTTGTAATAGAAAAAGGCTAGTGTCAACCCGGACGCACAAGAGTGAAAACGTCGTAGATTAAATCGGCGATAAAAGTCGAACTTAAAATTACTCGTAGATATTCTGCTTCGCGCACTTAAAGTTATGCAGAAAAGCATTAGCAAAAATATTTATAAATAAGCTGAAAGAAAAATTAACTACGATACAACAGTACATAAATGAAAAGAAAAATCAAAGTAAGGATAAGATCAGCTTATTTTCGTTCCGGAAAGCAACAGTGGACATGTAGCAAACGTATAGTTTATAAAAATCTTTTAATTGAACATAACAGTAAAAATTCAACGAAATTTTGAGGACTGCCTGTATAAGTAAAATTGCTAGTAAGGTATACAATTAATAGAAAAATGTTGAGAACCTCAAGCTAAATTAACACATGTGTACTGCAAAGTTATGGTATCGAGCCTCGTTATCGTGCACATGTTCTGATGCCGAAGCAAAACTTAAAATATAGAATTTAAAATAACAAGATTTGAAAACGGATAAATCTAAGGTGTCCGTGAACTTGATTGCCCTAATTTAAATTAAATGTAAAACATCTATTTGCAATCACAGAATCTAAAAAAGGCATTAACAATTAAATTAATTAAATTGTTGGTTGTACGTCACTGCAGTGAAGAGTGGCTTTGTTTTTAAATAAAACATAAATGTTTAAAATTCGTACGAAATTAATTAAATTTAGTTTATCCAACAACGCTTTTACATAAATCATAATATATAAAAATATATTCAAAGCAGTGAGCAAAAGTATCAGCGTAGGTTAATGTTAAATGGGCCGTGTAACCATACGTGTGGCTTGATGCCGCGCTCTATCTAAGAGTTCAGCGCCAAACGCAAATAACTAATCGTTGCATTTAAGAACGGATTTTAGTATTATAAAATAATTACTAATTCCTGCTTCAAAATTATTAGCAGAATATTTATATACAAAGTTAAATAATTATAATTATTAATTAGAACTAATTTTACTGTAGCACAAAATAATAAACTGTAGAAAATAAATATCGGAACGCAAAGCAGCATTTCGCAGGTTCCAAAACGTAAAGAGCTTACACCATCTTCGGCGGATGCCAGTAGATAAGTTAAGATAAACTGACCTGGCTGATAGAAGTTTTTGGAGAGGAAAACAAAGGATTCTATCCTTGATGACTTGAAATCATCGCCTCGAGGCTGCGGAACGGGTATTTTTCGCAAAGCCGTTTGTCGCCGTACCAGGGCCGTAGAGAATCAGAACAAAGGGACGGCTCTGGTATGGAGAAACAGATCGGTCGACCACGGCGAAAGGAAACCCTGTGAAGCTTAACCTCGAGCTCATCCAGAAGCAATCGGTGGCGTTATAAGCATACCGCGAATTCTCAAACTTAACGGGCATTTTAAACCCCCATATTTAAATTACTAGAAAATAAATAAAGAAAAATTGATCAACTAACCTTGCACATAATTAAGGGATGCCTACTCACCCTAAAAATATAGGTGTTTTATATCAAAATGCAGAGTAAACCACAAAGATTGTTGTAACGAGACGGAGCAGAAACAATAACGTGCGTCTTTCACCAGCAATTAACACATAATGCTCTTCGGCACGTGACGGTATCAGATAATAATCCTCGCAAATGCAAATAACAAAAGACGGAGTTAGGAAACCCAAAGCGCATCTGAAAATTAACGACGCGAAGGTAGGTGCAACCTGCAAAAATTGGCCGGTCTTAAAAGAAGACTGATGCAACACCTTAATTATAAACTTTAAAATTAATTTAAAAGCATAAGTAATTCATCCATTCATAATTTCCCATATACATGTACTAAGAGCTTTATAATTTAATTTTGAGCTCATTTGAAGCAAAAATAGTATTATAGATTTAAATAAAAAGTAATGAAGTATCTAAATAATGCAAAAAACGCATTAAAAAATTAATTTATATTTATTTTGAGGACGATCATTGAAATATCACCCATCTAAGTTACTCGCCAGACAAAACCTTGCTTAACTCTAGAGGTTTTTCTCAATAACGCACTTCAACGTATTTTCTCAGAGAAACCAATTAATTCTTGTAATATAGCATTACAAGCGCAAGAAACGTGGCGGGTTTAAAAAAACCGTTAAAGGCGTTTTCTAAAAAATTACAAAAAACCTAAAGGTCACAAGAATAACGTGGCACGTCCGGTCATTAGATTTTAACAAAATTCTTACACCGAAGTGCCAAGGTGACGAAGTTTGGTTTTCGAGATACATTGACCACATACGTACACACATACGAACACGTACACAGACACACACGTACACACACACACACCGCGGACGCGTGCGCGCGTACACACATAGGCCAATTTCTAAACCATGTTTTTCAAATTTAGGGGACCTAAAAACGTGCATTTCCGCTAAAAGCTGGACATTGAAAATTTTGACTAAAAACATAACTTTAGACTATATTTCATATACGTAAGAGAAAGTAAAAATGTTATAACTCTCTAGAGCACGTGCAGGTAACTAATGTTAACGTTAAGTGCCAGAAAAGTAACTACTACAAGCCATAGAAGCAGATGTGAATAATTCTAAAGCAGACTCTTCACTGTTAGTGGAAGTAGTCTATATGCTATGGCGACTGGCATCATGGTTACTATGACAAACTATCCTACAAGTGCAAACATTTTGCATACTAGCTCCTAACTCTTCATTTGTACAATAGTTTGTAATTATTATGGATGTAATTTTAAGCGCTTTATGAATTGAAATTCTTTAATTTATATGAATATTATAATAGCAGCCTTTACACGCATATTTTTATTGCGCGATCAGGAACGTACAAGATAGCACGCGGTGCAGAACGTACGCGCAATCATGCAGGACTAAACTGTTACGCTTAAAACGCATACACGCTCTTTCACAAACGAAAGCTCGTCAATTGATATGAACGTGAGAAAGAACTTACTTGTAAAGGCCAATCACAGGCGCATTGCTGCGTGAACCTGGCGTGTGTTGGAGGGTTGAAAAATCACGCGAGTTTTAGGCATATGCAGTTTTATTGTCTACTAAACTATAACATATTTTGCGAAGAGTAGTGCTTACGCCTACCAAATGGACATGCATAGGAGGAACATATCGCTTAGTGTTATTTTAGGGGTTTGAATGGAATTATTGGTGCAAAAAAGTCACGCATGCGGAAATATTGGATAAAAAAATATAGACAACGTTTTAATCATCTACACCTAGTGCAGGCGTTACGTGAAAATTATCAATAGGATTTTAAAAATTATTTACGTATGGATAGCATATCCTTTGACAGTTCACTCAACAAAATAAAACACAAAATCAACAACATGATACAATAATGGGAAAAAGGATTAGTTCACAGGAATGTTTTATAGCTACGTTTAGATTTTCAGCTACAGGGCGATCCTTTGAAGATTCGAAATTTAGTGTTGGAATATCTCTTTTATCTTTGAGCAAACTCATACCAGTAACGTGCAAAGCAATTTATGAAGTTTTAAAAATAGAATATATGAAGGTAAGTTGTACAAACAGATAATGTTAGTTTATAAATGTAGTAATTAAGTTTCCGCTTGTAACTGAAGGTTTAGTCAGGTACCAGATATCATTTAACGTTTGACCTATCCATTTAATTGCAATGCTATGTTATGAGTTCAACATAATTGCAGGAAGATAAAGTGAACTTTATACATATAAATGAATTTTTATTATAATTATCAATACACAAAGCTACCTTATGAAATTTATAGGGAAAATATTGAATATTTAAGAGACGACCGTTATAAATGCAGTGTAGCGAGCTTAGTCATCAAATTTTAGGGAAATGTAGTTCTTATTATGTCAAATAGAAAGCAACGTGGCTGCCGAGCTCCAACCTGTCCCAATTCCGGATAGATATACCACTTCAGTTCAAATTTGGGACACTTACTTAGCTCATATAGCTAAGTCATGAAACTTAAGCTAAACAATAGATTTCGATCGACTAGTTCGAAATGCATAGGGCTGTCTATTGAAATCCTGTTCGGACCTAATGGCGGATTCGAATAGAATTTCGATAGGCAGCCGCTATACATTTCGAACTAGTCGATCTAAATCTACTATTTAGCACAACTCTCTTGACTAAGCTCTATCAGCTAAGTGAGTGTCCCAAATTTGAACCGGTAGTGGGATGTCTATTCTGCATCGTGAGAGGTTTGAGCTCGGTAGCCACATCGCTTTTTGTTTGCCACAATAAGAACTACATTTCCTCAAAATTTGATGACTAAGCTCGATGCACTGCATTTTTAACTAAAAATATTTTTGTATCTCTGGAGACTCATAAAATGAACGTATTTCATACAAGTGTTCTTCTACATTATCTACATGTTGTGAATGCGTCGAATATGCAGAATTACACGATGATGTGGAGTACTAACTGTACTATGTACACCTATATTAAAATCACTTTCACATAAATTGGTGTCGTCCTTTAATTTTTTTAATAAGCCATTCTGAAGCACAATATTTATTAATGACTCTGCATAGATGGCTTATAGAGGATCTATTTTAGTTCATTTTTGAGCAACACTTATACTAGTTACCTCAAATTCGTTTATTTGTCGACAGTTTGCCTTCAAAGTTGCAGTACACGCTTCTAAGAACTCGGATTCAGAATTTTGTAACTTCGTCTTTTTTGATTTTACTGTAGGTTTCGGAGTTCCCTCAATCTAGAACGAAATTATTATAAGTATTTTGTTGTTTGGTATATTAATGTTTAATATAAAATAAACAGCATCAAAATTCTTCTTCACTAGTTATTTTTGTTGCAATTACTGGTTATAAAAAATGTCTGTACTTTTCTCAGTTTTCAACATCTACGGAAGAATTGAAGAAAATAACAAATTGTTTTCAAAATAATGACAGCTCATTAATTGTGGAGGAGCTATGGGTGGCAAACATATTCGTATCCTTCCACCTCCACATTCTGGAGCAATGTATTATAATTATAAGAATTTCTACAGTATTGTGTTATTGATTTTAGCAGGTCCCAACTATGAGTTCATATACGTTGATGTGGGTGAAAATTGAAGATTATCAGGTGGAGGTGTGTTGGATTATACCGATTTTTATCAAAAATTACAACACCGACAATTAAAGTTACCAAAGAACAATGATACTATCAAGAACTACAATTTCGTGTTTATTGGGGATGAAACATTTGGTTTATGGAAAGAATTTCTTAAGCCTTATCCACAAAGAGAACTCGCTAAAGAGCAGAGAGTTTTCAATTATAGACTTTAACGTGCTCGAAATATAGTTGAAAACGCTTTCGGAATAATTGCATCTAGGTTTAGAATACTGAACTCAGCTATAAATTTAAAACCAGGAAACATTTGTTATATAGTACTCGCTATTTATGTGTTGCATAATAATTTACGCGTATCTAGTAATTCAGACTTATCATATTCTAGTGTTGATGGCGAAGACATCGCTTCAGGCACAATTAATATAGGTGACTGGAGTGCTCATGCAGTAGAATACTCAATTTACAAAGAAACAACCGTAATACGTCAGTTACTACAGAATTACAACAAAATCGAGAAAATTATAAAAGGCACTTTAATGCGGAAGGTATGGTGGAATGGAAAGATATAATGATAGCAAATAGAAGAGCCTGATATTAAAACCATATACTATGATGCACTTTAATTGTTGGAATTAATTTAATCGTACCTGCATGACTTTTTTGTAATAAACTAAATTTATTCTTGTATTAAGGTAATAAACGTATTAAAAGTAAACTCACTTTTCTTTCTGCTCCTTGTTCTAAACTTGTGATGTTTGGTTCCTGACGATCTTGCTCCAACTGTGGAGTATTTTCTTCCTGCCTCTCCAAAAATTCATTGGAATCATCTTCTCGTGCATTCAAGCTATCCATATTTGACACACTGACACTAGGAAGATCTTGGTCTTTCATACAAATCAGCGGGTCATAATACCATAATGTCGGAATACTGATTTCGTTCATCCCACGTCCACCACGTTCACTCCCACGAAGTTTTTTTACTTCTTTTCGAAACGACCTTCTAAAACTCTGAATCTTTTTGACTACAAGGTCTCTGTTTGCGTTAGGAAATCCATGTGATTTACAAAAATTAACAATATTTTTATATGCTTTATCGTACAGATTTCTATTTTTATAAGGACTTGATTTAATTTTCCATAAACTTGGATACGATGCCTAAAAATTTATAAAATCTGTAATCAGCTCCTTTGACCACAAACGTACATCCATTGCAAAATTTATTATTAAAATATACAAATATAAAAAATGAGAAACAGTGCAACACCTATTACGTACAAATTAGTACTATCCCTATAAACGTAAAGCTGATCAGACAAAATAAGGAAAAGCGCGTGAAACAACGAACTTGGTGGTTTTAAATACATTAACGCTTTCGCTCACGCAAAATCATATAAAATTCCGTACGTGATTATGGATGCGCATTATTTCGGTATGAAATACATTTACACGCGCTCGCTTTCATGCGGAAAAGTGTGAGCGCTAGCATTTCGTGAGCGAAATATCGTGTATTTAAAGGCCATTAATTATATACTAAACAACTACTAGTATAGATAACTTCGGTGAAGGGGCGCTTCACCTACTTCGCCTGAAAAGCCGCCATTGGTAACTACAATAAGTTATATAACTAATTTGGTTACATATTTGAATAATTCAATAACATTAAGTGGCAAACCTTGCATATGTGTATTTGTTTTTACATTTGTTTACCACCTTAATTGTTAAATAGTAATTGTTACGAAAAATACTATACTGTTACTGCCTAGGATTAAAAGTGGCCACTTTTTGTCCTAGGATTAAAAGTATTACATTCCAACAAAAATAAAATTATAATGCTTATTTTTCGAACAAGTGGAACGGTCATCCATTAAAGTTACTGTACACGCAAAACGCTGCTTAACTCGGGACGTTTTTTCTGATAACCCGCTTCAACGTATTTACTTGGGAAAACCGCCAGGTCATGTAAAAGCATATCAAAGACATAAAAACAGTAGCAGCTTTTAAAAAAATTGTTAAAGACTTTTTCGAGAAAATCGCAAAGAAACTTAAAAAGTACATAACAAACTAGCAGTTCCGGTCACTCCATTTTAACTAAATTCTTGCCATCTCATGTATGGAAGATAGAAAACGTAAATATAGTTTTTAATTTTCATATGATGATTTTTTTGAGATATATTCAAAACTTGTACGCCAAGTACTTTCGGTTACTCGATTTTCAAAAATTTATTACAGAATCTTCTTGGTTAATATAAAACTAAAAAAATCTGGTGTGGGACAACATACGACTTTCTCTTACGCACATAGATATGCAAACAGTGTCCACAAATGATTAAATTATTATTTACCTTCATTTTGTAACGAACACCCATTCCAGTTACTGAACAGGAGCAACGCTGCTTAACTCCAGAAATGTTGTCTGATAACATGCTTCAATGCATTTTTTCAGAAAAACTACTAAGTTAAAATAAAGGGGCTATAAATACATAATAACCGTAGTATACTTTAAAGTAAATGTTACAGCTGTTTTCGAGAAAACTTCAAAATAACTTAAAAACGGCAAGAATAATATGGCACTTTTGGTGATTAGATTTTAATTAAATTCTTTACGGTTCATGTACAGAAGGTAAAAAACTTAAATATAGAATTTTAAAAAAAATTTTTACAGCTAATCTCGGGAAAATTTCGAAAGCTAAAATATTACAAGAGTAAAGTAGCACTTCCGGTGATTAGATTTTAACTAAATTCTTAACATATCATGTAAAGAAGATAAAAAATTGAATAAAAAGTTTCAAAAAATCGTTGGAGGAGATTTCAAGAAAATCTCGAAAAACCAAAAAATGGCAAGAGCAAAGTGGCACTTGTGGTAGTTAGATTTTAACTAAATTCTTAACATATTATGCGAAGAAGATAGAAAACTTAAATATAAAATTTAAAGAAATGATTTAAGCCGATTCCGAGAAAATCTCAAGAAACCAAAAAATGACAAGAATAAAGTCGCAGTTATGGTCACTAGATTTTAACTAAATTCATGAGGTCTCTTGCTAAGAAGATAAAAAACTTAAATTCAACACGCGCACGCACGAACGCATACACCCACACACAAACACACGCACACACACACGCACGCACAGACACACACACACACACACACACACACACACACATACATACACACACAAACACACACACGCACACACACACACGGACAAACCAATTTTTAAATACATGATTTTTGGACTCAGGAGGGTACCCGAAAACGTTCATTTCCACTAAAATTTTAACATCGAAAATTTTGGACGAAACAATACCTTCTCTATACTATATTTCATATAGGTAAGAGAAAGTAATAGGTAGCTAAGAAATATATTAACATGGGGACATGCAGGATTGGCCGCCCGATTTCATTCTTCTTTATATATGTTATAATACTACCCTTGCACTAATTAATCTTAAAGTCACTCAATGCAGCTCTTAAGTAATAGCGAGCAAAATGTGTTGCGAGTTTTCCACTGTCCATATAAGTATATCGTGGACGAAAACCGCTTTTCAACGAGCGGCGTGGGAGGGAGCGTACGGCGATCGGCTAGTAGCACTAGCGAGCACACGTCGCAGGTTCGAGTCTGTTGACTTAGTCCTTTTTTTATGTTTTTTTTTAATCTGTAAAGAATTATAAATGTAGATCGTCATGTATAATATAATTGGCACATATTGCTATTCATTTTATATATTTATTTCTTTTATAGTAATATTATGTTTTTTATATTAATTTTTATCTTAATTTTGTTTTGATGGTTTTGTTGTTATCCGAAAATATGTCGATCTTCTAAAAATTCTGTGCAAATTTCCAATGACTCCAATTGATAATTGTGAGTATTAAATAAGAGTCGGGATGTTAGAAACACGTAACTATAATAAGTGATGTAACGTTTTCTTTATTCGCTTATCTCATTTTTATTGCCATCCCAATGCATTCTTATATATAATATTAAAATGTAGGAAATATATATATAAAATGAAGAGCAATATGTGCCAATTATATTATACGTTATGATCTACATTTATATAAAACATATAAAAAACATAAAAAAAGACAAAATGAACAGACCCAAACCTGTGACCCGTGCACGCTAGTACTACTAGCATATCCTCATACGCTCCCTCCTCGCCTCTAGTTAAAAACTGGCTTTCGTCCACGATATATATGGACGGTGAAAAACTCGCAACTCCTGCTTCCCGCTATTGCTTGAGAGTTGTATCGAGTGACTTTAATATTGATTAATGGAAGGATAATACTATAGCATATATCAAGCAGAACGATATAGGAGGGATCCGATCCTGAATGTCCCATTGTAAGCTTAAAGAAATTATTTCAGCCGATTTCAAGAAAACCGTGAAAATGGAGAAATCGGAAAATATCTAAAAATGACTTCCGGCTATTCGATTTTAAGCAGGTTCTTGATTTTGCAGAAAAAGGTGATTACGATCTCAAATGTAAATTTTCATTTAGCTAGGGCTTTTTTTTAGTTTAATAGTTATTTTATTCAGAATTAACGGCGAAAGTAGTTACCGTGACTCGATTTACGGAAAATTTTTCGAGTAACAGTTTAAATTATATGAAACGGTCTTAAATATCCAAAAATTACCGTAAACTTTAAAAATTCGTTCGAACCGATTTCCAGAAAATCTCGAAAAACGGAAAATTCGTAAAATATCTAGAAATGACAGATATAAAGTGGTACGTCTAGTTATTGGATTTTGACCTAATTCTTGATTTACCACAGCAATTCAATTGTGACCGCAAGTATGTATTTTAATTTAACTATGATTTTCAGTTTAATAGTTATTTCATTCTGACTTAACCATAAAATTACATTCAGTTGCTTGAGTTACGGAAAATTTCCTGAGAAACGGCCTGGAGACTATAAAAGGCCATCAAATGAAAAAGAACCGTGGTAAATGTTAAAAAAATTGTTACAGTCGATTTCCAGAAACTCAAAAAACCCAAAAATAATTAGGGTAAAGTGGCACTTCGGGTTACCCGATCCTAGTCAAATTACTGTAGTCACATGTGACGATTATTGCAAACTGAAGTATAAAATTTTATTAATCTAAGACTTTTACCTTTCGAGTTATCGTAATCATATGCATGCATGCACGCGCGCACGAACGCATGCACGCACGAACGTCCTCAAACATGCACGCACGCTCCCACACACACACACTCACATACACATAAACCAATTTCCAAAAACATGATTGTCGCATTTCGGAGATCCGAGAACGTATATTTCAACTATAATTTCGATATTAAAAATTTGGGTCGAAAACAATATTTCCTCTTTTACCTATAATTTATACAGGGCAATATAGGGTAAAAATGAAACTGAATGTAACGAGATTAAGTCTAACATGTTTTCATTAAATTGGAGCTAATTATACGCTAATAAAACGTTCTAAATTAGCAAAAACAAAATAAATACAATAAAACATGCTTAAGGTGACCACCTCCTGGACTGGCACTAAATGGTCACTATAAGCAGGTAATCAGTATATAAGAATGTACACGTTCCTTCTTGGAAAATTTTGAATTTTTATGCGATACCCATTAAATTCTGAGATGAAAAAATTAAAATTCTATAAACACTTTTTGAACCTATATGTATACGTTTAATTAATATATACATATGTATGTATATAAAAGACAAAATTTATACAGAATATAGCACAATTTACAGTTTAAAAAAAAACGTTAATTATAGTTTGTTTAAATATCACACGCTTGGCACAAATAATTTCATTCACACTATCTTTAATTCGGTATAACTCGGTAAAAAAGCTAGGGAAATCCTGCATAGCAAACTTGGAAAGTTCATGAAACATATCACAAGCAGTTGTATGGGTTATTGCACCTGAAGTTTCTGTTGTATTTAGGGAAACGGACTCATCCTTGCTTACCTAGTTGCCACATTTTCGAAATTACGCTCTTCATTCTCTTTTAATGTCATCTTAAAAATCTCCTTGATATTAAATGTTTCCAAAACAGAGGTCTAAAAATGCGCTCATGTTATAATTTTGGATCTGCGGAAGTAACAGTTCTGCTGCATCATCCATGTGCAGTTGATTCTCTAAATGTCGAAGTTGAAAAGCTGCCTTTTTAAAACACTTCACAACCGTGCCTTCTTACACTTTTTGCTATACTTCTGCCATTTATATAACAGCGTCCAAAACATTAATTTTTGCAGCAACTTCTGTAACGGACTGAAGGGTTTCCGATTGATACTTGGAGATAACTTCAGAAAGCAATAACTTTTCGTAGAAAGCTTTAAAGTTTTTAATTATTCCCTAGTCTAACGGCTGCTGTATGGAAGTCGTATTTTGTGGCAGAAATTCCAAACTTACATTATTCAAATTTGCAATTTGGGGAGTGTTGGACAGTTGTTTACAATCATTAGTATACTTCACTTCTGCGGTCGCATATCTGTATTAACTTCATTTAACCGTTCACTAAATAATCCAGAAGTCACCCACGACTTTTTATTGGAACTCCAAGTTACTGGCAGCTTGTAAGTGCGTATATTTTTAAAACATCTTGGTTTTAACGATTTATCAATTACAAGTGGTTTTAGATTTTTAAGAGTCATACTTGATGCCAAGGGAATTGTTAAGCGCTCTTATGATATTTTGCTACTTTTACAAGAATCACCTTTTATAACTAAAGTGAGATCAGACATAGCTTTTATACACTCATCCGCATTGAAAGTATGCTCCGGTTTAAAATCATTTATAAACTCTGGGAAATGTGTACGCAATTCACTTACAGGATTGACTTCGTTTGCATCGCTAACTAAACTTTTCTGAGAAATATTGTTTCGTTTTTTGAATAATTCAAGCCAACCCAAGGATGCTTTAAAATTCGGTAAATTAGATTGCTTAGCGTATTTCAATACCACTTCTTGCAACATGCATTCGGAAATTCTTGAAATTACGCTACGAATTTTTAAAAACGAATTTACAGTTAAGCGGTTAACAATTTCATTTTCAGTTAAATGTCGCTTTCCAAATGTTTCTAAAGCATCTGCTACATATCCGCTGTTGACATTCTAATTTCCTTTTTTTAATATTACTTACAGTTGTTTTACTTATACCGAAATGTTCTGCTATTTTGCGTTCGCTATGGTTTTCTAAAAACTCTAGCACTTTTGTTTTTCCTCTAAATTTAGTTCATTATACACTTTTTCCGAAACCATACCGTTCGCCGCAATTGCACTATGTATACACACTAATTTATACACCCCTATTAACTTTTAACTCTTATCTACGATTGTGTAAATAAAACTGGTTTTCTAAACGTCTTTAAAACCACCAGTGGGAATGTGGTGAAAGTTGCTTGTCACAAAGAAATTCCAAGGCTGGCTTTGAAATAACAATAATTACAACAAATAAATTTAATCCTTCTTAAATGAAATTACCCATTAATAGGGTTAAATATGAGTAATACTCGTACATATCTTTATTGATGCTGTTGGTCACTTTATACAGGTATTTTTAAAAAGTAGGTTTGGAGAAAAGTGGTCAAAGGTCACAATAAGCAGATGGTCAGTTTACAAAAGAAAAAATAGTACATTAAAGTAATACAATTTTTGCGGGCCGAAACAGAATGTTCATTGTGAGCAGATGGTCTACTTATAGAGGTGATCAGATTTAGAGATTTTACTGTACTTGATAAGAAATTCTAAAATAACTCAAATAAATGATGTTTGGTTTATAAGTAGTAACTTTAATATTATTTTTATATTAACTGTGTCAATTTTGTAATCGATACAGTTTTTACTATTATTAATGAAATATATACTGGCCGCCATAAGTACATGAACACCCAGTATACTTTGATAAATTTTGATGAAAATTTCAGGAAAGTTGTATTTAGCTCGAAATAAGAAACGATGAAATTTCAATATGATACAAATTAAAACAACACTAATAATCAAGTTAACAATTGCTAACAGTAATAAATACATGATTGCTTGTTTTGGATGTTACTAACCTAAGTGTCACTGTAAAGCATACTTGTTAGTTTAATTAGTCTTAGTACAGTATAAAATAATGCCTCCTGTTCGACAACGT
>JAHWXV010706781.1:0-22391 GCA_024586415.1 Phrixothrix hirtus | reverse complement strand
AAATTACTTTCTTTAAACGCGCACTGTAAACAAACTACTCTGTCAATTTTTAAGCCGCCACGGATTTTACAATACAAAATGTCAAATTTTACGAATATGGAAATAACTTATTACACTAGCGACACCTAGTGGTCATTTGTAACAACATAAAAGGCAACCCTCGTACATGTCAACATTTGAACGTTTCAAGAAATATTTTAAAATTTTTGTTAAACATAGACACGCATAAAAATTCATTTTATCTTTATTAAGACCGCTGGGCAAACCTCACAAAAAATTAAAAAATAAAATTAGCTAATGATAATCCAAAATAGTTTGAGAATATTGATAAAGAGGCTAGGTAAAAATGCAAGAGATTGTTTCCTCCAGTGGCATCATGCCAATTTTCAATAACTCTGCCGATTGATTTAGTTTGACAGCTAATTACAGCATACAACTTGATAGGTTCTCCTAGAGAGAAAAATGTGATTTTGCCATTCTCCTTAAACATTATTTTTTGCGTTGAAAAATAGTAAGCGAAACAAAACAAAAACTGATAATTAAGATGACTCACAAGTGATTCTATGATTTTAGTTGTGTTCGTGCGACTGTTCGCGATGCTCGGCGGTCTGGCAGGCCAAAAGATGGCCATACGCTAGAAATGATAATAAAAGTTCATGATATTGTGTTGGAAGAACGTCGAGTGAAAGTGCGTGAGATTGTGGAGGCTTTAAACTTACTGTTCGGTACATTAGTTTCAATTTTCGTAATGATTTAGATATGTAAAAGCTTTCTGTAAGATAAGTTCCGCGTTTCATAATAGTGGACCAAAAATGTAATCGTTCAACGACTTCAAAATACAGTTTGAAATTGTTTAAGCGTAATAGATCTGAATTTTTGCATGAATTTATTATTTTTGATGAGACTTGGATCCAGCGCCACCCGGCAGAAGCCAAAACCAATAGAAATAATGGATAGAAGTTGGTTCAAGTGCATATAAGAAAACAAAAGTGGTGCCATTGGCTGGCGAAATCGTGGCAACTGTTTTTTGAGATGCTTGTGGAATAATTTTTATTGACTGTCTTGAAAAGGTAGAACAAGAACAGGATAGTTTATTTGAATACCATATGGTTTCGTTTAATTAAAAAGGTTTTTATATTTTAACAACATTTCTTTGTTTACTATTTTTTTAATTTCGAATTGAATTGTCAAATCGATTTAACCTTTTTAATATATAGATAGATATTTTCTTTGAAACGTTGAGTTTATTGGGTTTATTCTTTCAGGTACATTTTATTCGGTTATTGAGTTAATTTAAAACCTTTGAAAAAGTTCTAAGTTTTTGGTTTTTTGCAACAATTTGCTTTCAAGTAATTAATAATTACTTTAATTTTTGAAGCATTTAATTCCATAATTAGGGTTTGGTATTATAGCTAAAGTTGTATCCTATCTTGGTTATTTTGGCAACATATTGTGAACAAATGATGACAAATACAGGTGAGGTTACATCATTTTTGCTGTAACGTTTTGCAAAAAGTTTCTGCTATTGTTGAAATGATGTATTTAGAAAAAATTATTAACGCTAAGAGCTTGCCGCAATAGTTTTATATGCAAAAATACGTTATGCGAAACGTAGACACAAATCCGTCCACCAAAGGGTGATATCATGTTAAGTTATATCATGGTCTGGACAAAGTAGTTTTTAAAAGGATTTTCTAAGCTATAGAAACGTTTGGGTTAAAATATAAGAAGAGCAAGAGTTCAATAGGTACATTAACCGTAAGTACTTTGATGATCTAAAAAACACACTAAGGAGTGTGCAATGCTCGAGTATAATAAATGACAGCTAGACTAACTTAAGGAAAAACCCTTATATCTCTTGCCGGTTATTTTAAGATGGAAATCTTTGAATAGCGGTTTACGATACTAATCGTGCCTTACATCAAAAAATTTTCCGAGAAATACTCTAAAGTTGTGAGTGGAGTTAGCCTAATAAGTCACTTGTGTAACAATCACAACATCCTATTTATACTTCTATTTACTCGTAGAATTTGTCCCATTTAGTTATTAGACATAGCCCTTTGAGGAAGAAGTGGAGGGAATTGAAAGAAAAGTTATTAAGCCGACATATCCAACGCTATTTTTACATGATTTTCGTAAAAGGCTTTGAATCAGTTTGTTAAAAGATTGATGACATAATAAATAGACTTCGCGGATAAGGAATCATTCTCGTTGATCAGGAAAAGATTCTGAAAAGGCTACAAAAAACTCTAGAAGAGAATATCAGGAGTAATGACAACAATAAAGATTATTTAAGGTTCTTATGGAGTTTCTAATATGATCAAGAGAGAAAGACAAGTAACTAATGGGGTTTAGTAAAAAACATGTTGATTACTCTGAGAATAAATGTTGTACAGGAAAGCAAGGAAACAGTTACGAAAAAATAATAAGATATTCACGGATAAAAGACACAAAAGAACTTTGCCGATTTCTCCATTCACATTCCCCTGAACAAGAAAAGGATGATTCACCAGGTTCTAAAATTGTGTTAAACAATGTACACAAAGGTTTTTGTGCTCTTATGGATATTGAGCTTGCTAAAGGCACAAGAAGGCAAACCAGCTAAAACTTTATTACAGGTAATTGACGTAAAGCGGTATTGCAAATTAAAGTTTTTTGGGAAAGTGTACCTTAAATAAAGAACAATCCTATTCGCTGCCACTTGTCAAAATTTTGGATCCCAATAAATCAATATCAAAAGAGTATTCAAAATTAGGAACATGTGATGATGAAGTAATTGCTCTGTCATTTGTAATTAATGTATTTTCCAATATTATACGAGGGTTGATCGCTTTTCTTCGCCCCTAATGGACTTGGAAATATTTTACTTTCACCTTTCAACATGGTTAACACTAAGTTCATACACTTTTCCTAGACATGTTCCAACATTTCTAAAACTTCTAGGAGAAATAACTGTTCAACCTCTACAAACCACTGATTTACAGCACGTATTAGGTCAATGTTTGTCGAAAATTTCTTTTCACGCAAGTGTTCTTTTACTTTTGGACGAGGTCTATAGTCACTGGGAATCAGGTTTGTAAAATAAAGCGGAAGTTTCGCCAATTTGAAACCGATTTTAGCAATAGCAGCTCCAGCAACAGTATACATGTTCCTGGGCAGATTATCTTGACGCAAGAGGATACATTTGCGCAACTTTTCAGAACGTTTTTCATTAATCGCGTTACGAAATCCGGGATCAAGTTGGCGTAATATGCTCCTGAATTGTGGCTCCTTTTTGTAAAAAAATGACTAAAATTATGTTCTATGCATCCCAAAAAACTGAGAATATGATGTTCTCTGCCGATATTTGAGTTTCAAATTTCCTTAGTGGTAATTAGCCGCATTCGGTCTATTCCTTACTTTGAATTTTAGTTTGTCGACCATAGCGAATCTAATGTGTAAGCATATACCCATCTTGCAGTGAATTTTTTTATGTTCAATTTATTAATAATTATATAATGTACTGTGTGATACGATAAGCCTGTGTCTTCTGTTATTTGCTTTATATTCAGTCGTATGTCTTGCATCACGGGACTAAGAGCTTTTTGGAGTTTCCTTCGGTTTTAAAGGTTATGAGTGCACTACCTGCATGTTGATCTTCATAGGACTGTCTAGTTCATATGTTTTAATTAGAAATATTCAGCAACTACGCGTTGCTTAGTGCGATCTATTTCGGTACAGATGCGCGACTTGTACAAAATATTAAAATAAATTTACAACATGAATCCTGAATGGTCGTAAGTTGCGAATAATGTAAAGGGAATGAATAAGAAAAGCACAAGCGTAAAATTTAGTAACTTATCACTAATTTACATTAAAATAATAACGTTATAAGTTACAAATCTGTTGGAATACTAAAAAAAATTTAAAACCGAAACAAAAACTAACTAATTAAGTAGAACTTTTAAAGGACACGAATAAATTATTTTAAATGTCTCAATAATTTATCCTTAGTAAATAGGAAGACAATTATTTGCATTGTAATAAATTATTTATTTACTTATCTAACACAAACTATTAAATGTTAAAACGAAGTTAGAGTAAACCCATGGTTGCTCACATATACTACTGAATATAAAAATCAAACTCTATAATTCATGCTGATTGCAGAAATTACGCACGATTTGGCCTATTTTTATTATC
The DNA here is from genome assembly GCA_024586415.1 of Phrixothrix hirtus. NCBI lineage: Eukaryota > Metazoa > Arthropoda > Insecta > Coleoptera > Phengodidae > Phrixothrix > Phrixothrix hirtus. The sequence continues at coordinate 18,209 of JAHWXV010706781.1, read as the reverse complement.
ATTATCCTTGATAAAGGCTTAACTGAACTACATAAGCCAAAATCACAGAACTAAAAAAAGTAGACCAATACCTATGAAATGATTACTGCACAAGTTGTGAGATTTCGAATTCTAAAGTAAAATGAAAACATTTGGTGTGAGACTGTAACGCGCACCTGAAATAAAGTACAAAATACCTTTACTGTTCTAATTATAATTGTGTGTTTCATATTAAAAGGCTATTTTGTTTCTTGGAATTCAGTTACACATTAATGTAATTTATTTTTGCTAATAATTTCATATCACCCTGTATGTATCTATATTTGAATTCATTAGATTAGTTAAAGACGTAAAATGCCCTGAATCAAGTTTTCGTCATTATTTGTAATTAATAAAAAATTAATTCATTTTTCCGTTTGTAGACAAACAAACAGCTGCTAACCTAGTAGTTGATACATGTAAACAAACGAAAAAAGTTCAAGTACAAGTCATGACCTGGATAACCTCGTTTGTCTGCCGGAAATAGATTATACTTATCGCCTTTTAACATACGTGCACTATCAGCTAAATGGAAATTGAGTTAATAGTTAGCGATTTCCCGCTTAAAGTTAATTAAATAGATATTTTTAAGAACAGTTTCAAATTCCCTGTTTCATTAGCTATAGGTACATATAAATTAATCCACATTTCGTTTTCAGATAAGTTCGTAATTAATTTTATTTGTTTTATAAGGCAATTAATTATTTAAAGATATCCTAGGTAATTAATTAATGTACCTTTACATAATTAAGGTCCAGAACAGACTTTCTGAGAACGCTCTTCAAGCAAAAATCCGTTTTATATTATATTTAAACAGTCTCACTTCACTTTTGGACAATAAAAGGTCTAGTTAGAACTGTGTTTGAGCAAAGCTTTTAAAAGCTAAACTAGTATTTACTTGCAAAACGTAATATTTAATTTATACACTAAATTAATTATTTACAAGACCGTTTAGTATTCGTCATTCAATAAGTTGTTAATGGAAAACGTATATTAAAACAAGATTTTGTTCAGTAAAATTATTAAAAAGGAATAAATTAATTAATTAAATTCATTGACCGAAATTTTCTTCACAAGAAATTGGCACGATTCAAATATTTTAACCAGCTTATATAGAAAGTATTTATTGCATCCAGTCTTGCAGTCAAATATACACAATAAATTAAATTTGGTTATTAACGTTATCCTTACCTGAATACGTATCACTCGACGTTGTAAAGGACGTCGGTCCAACACTATCACTACGATTAAACTAGCTTTGCTTATTCGTCAGTATTCTGTTTGACGTTTTGAGGATGTCGATTTTCAAAACCTCACGCAATTAATCCTAATAGATGTTAATATCCGAACAAAGCATTGTAAATTTTAATACAAATTAGCATAACGGTATTAGAAGGTAAAGCCGTTACCGCATAAGTGTATGCAAAATCAGCCATCTTTTAACGAACAAACAGCCTGTGCCAATGTCAGTGATATTTGTACAAATCGAAATTAATGCATTCATACGACCTCCGTCGTGATTTAAAATAAAGGGCTAATGTACGTATTTGTTTTCGTAAAGGTTCTTAACAAAACTAAAATCATTTTTAAAATACTCATTGCATGAATTAGTTTATTGTAAACGAATCTTTATTTACCTATATCTTTAATAAATGTATAAATGTATAAATGCGTGATTTGATAACTGTACGGAATTTATAACATGCATTTTAAAATATATATACAATTGGTTACCAATAAACCTAAATAAAAACTGAAACCGCATTCATTATTTAACAAAACTTAAAAAGAAAGTTTTTGCGAGATAATAATTAAACTTATATGAATACAAGATTTACATTTCAGTACTAATTACCTAGAAAAGTGTTTATTTATAATGCTCTGAATAGAATTAATGCTTGAAAAGCAAATATAGTCATTTTTCGTAACTTAAAATCTTTTTTGAAAGTAATCATAATGAAAACTAAACTGCAGTTTATGAACAAGTAAAAATATACAACCTAGATCGCAAATAAAAGTGCACAAGCTCTTAAATCCAACCCATTCCTTTTCGATAACTCGCCTTTACTTTATATATTTCCACATCTTCCGTTATTTGATGTCAAGTTAGTTTTGGATGAATATAACCTTTATTGAATTTTTACAACCGATACTATATAACTTGGTGCAACAAGCGCCGAAGGAGCCTTCTTCCTATTTATAATCTACAAACCCTGACCCCACACTTCGGATGAGAAAAAACTCGTGGCATTGTACGCAGAGCTTGTATGTCAATAGAGCGGGATTGCATGCAAAGATCCAGTCGTTACAAGACAACACACGACTTTCACTTGCGTATATAGGGTGTTTCAGATAATATGACACTTCATTTAGGGGAGAATGGAGCTTATACAGACACCACATTATGTGTAAAATTAAAATAAATACGAATTCCAAAAAGTTCTTTTGTCTAATTATGTGCAACGAGAGGCCTATGATTATAAATGAATTCAATCATAAAATTATAACTAAGCTACATGAGGTATTACGTTATAGAGACGTGCATGTCGCTTTTAAAACTGTACAGGCAAAATTCAACTTGTTTACTGCAGTAAATACTGAATAAGCATATTGTCATTTTACACAATTGAGATAATTTAAAAATAACGATCTTGGGCAATGTATTTATTAACTGATAAAAATAGTTTTCGATCATGCATCGTACTAAGCAATTTAATTATAAACAAAATTATTTTATAATTACATCTTGTAATAGCGTTTTTATTCGAAATTGATAGGATAGATATGAATTTAGACATAGGTTGTTAAATGAATGGACCTTTGACATGTTTTTGATTTTTCTGGTTAGTTTTGTAAAAGTCTATTCAACTATTAAAATTAATACGATAATCTTTACGCGACTCAACAACAAACATTGTTAATTATACGTAGTTTCTAAAGCATTTTTAAAAAAAGTGATGTTAGAGGAATATTGCAATAGTTAAAATAATTTCAATTATCAAACTTAAAATAATTATAAGACGTTTTAAAGCTTTCAAAATAGTTTTCCGTAACATTTACTTCGAGTAATTAATTAATTTAAATGGCCAACTTCATTATTACAGATCTGTACAATTTTATTAACACAGAAGCACTATTTGGATAAATACGGTATAAATGTGCATAATGCATCATGCAATTAAATTAAGCCCTTTAGATGATATTTTTGGAATGTTCTGTTTTCATCGAACACAATTAAATTTTAGTTTTTATTATTAAGACGCTGGCTAGTGATAGTATGAAACGCACTTACAATTAATAACTAACGTAAATATCCTTAATTTCACATACCAAGATTTCGGTTAATGACATTTAAAAATTGTATATCATCTCACAGCCTTGTTTTTATGCGTCTGTTTATACACAACGTGTAATAAGCATTATTTGTCATATTTGAAAGTATTCATGGTCGACTCGTCATTATAAATAAAAAGGAATCTTTTGCTTTTCGTAATGCTTTTAATTTTACGTTTATTGTGGTGTCTGTAAGATCTTCCTTCGCCCCATAAAAGCAGTGTCACATTATCTGAAACACTTTGTATAGATATACAAATAATGACCACAAACGATTAAAATATTATTTAGATTTATTTTGGGGACGATAACTGTAACAAAATTACTGGACGGGCAAAATGCTGCTAAAGTCGAGAAATTTTCTTCGATAACTCTTTAACGAATTTTGTTATGAGATAAGACGACTACATTATTCGGGAAACTCGACAAGAACTATAGCAAAAAACTGCTACATGCATCGAAAGTGGAGGAGGGTATTTTCGGCAAAGTATGTAAATAGTTTTTGATTCCGTTCTTTCTAAGTTATTTTAATTTCTATTGTTTTTAATGCCAACAACTTTCATAACTAAGGTTAAATTAAGAAATTGGCCATGCATTTACAAGAGTAATTGCATGGCGTATCTGTGGTTCTCAAACAACAATATTTTCAACTTTGTATGGCTGTGGCTCAAACAGTATGAGGAATAGAAGAATTTCTTATACGCATTTTTTGTTCAGCACGGCAAATCTATTATTTCCAAATGTTTTCTATTAATTATTGCTACACCCGATATAAGTATAAATAGGGTATTTTGGATATATTAAAAATAATTTGAAAAAAGGTATTAAGGATTTATTTATAGAATTCATTCAAGTGTTCTATTTTTTTTTGTTCAAAATCTGATTATAATATTACAATCGAATTCATCGGGGCGTCTCTTTATTTTTATTACAAGAACTTTGATATCTTTGAGCGATATACTTAGAATAAAAAGCGTTAATAAGAGTTTGTGACCAACATTTTAAGGAGTATTTTTTGGTTTCCTTCCACTTGTGCTTGATTTTTACATTTTTGTTTTTACCAGTATGTACTGTTTTACAGTTTTCCAAAAATTAACTTAGTCTGTGAACATTGACTGCGGATCGTGATTTCAACGAAATATTTAAATGATTTAGGGTGCATACAAACTATATTGTCACCTAATGTGAGCTCATTTGCTGCCACGTTTACAAATTGAAGACGTGATATCATGGCCAGAAGTACACTATTGTCATGTTTTTTTAATTATCAGTTTATTTCAAATCAGTAAAATGGAGAGTGTAAGTTCAACAAGTTCTTCGGAGTGGGAAGAATAAATGAAAGTTTCTACTGCTTTTATAATGGTTAACGGATAAAGTGAAAAATCAAAAAGAGTGTGGGTTCATGATATTAATAGAAAAGAGAAAAATTGGGCGAATTTCACAAATTAGTGCCACAATTACAAAAAGATGCAAAATTGTTTCACATGTACTTTCGAATACGTAAGGAAGAATTTGATTTCTTGCACGAGCTTATCCAAAACGATATTAAAAACAGAATACCCAATTTCGTAGAGATGTCAGTACTGAGGAAAGGCTAGCGGTTTGTTTAAGGTAAGTAGAAAATAATGAAATATTTGTAAACCTTTTAAATTTAAGTTTATAATATTTGATATTGGTTTTCAGGGAAAGTCATCATTTCAAATATTGTTGGTCTATGACTTTTACTTAAAGTTGATGCATATTCAGCTCCTTCGTTAGAACATCCACTTGCTGTCGATGCAATGAAAAAAAGATTGTTGGCTATTGTCCCTTAGCTCTGCTGATAGTACTGAGCTGCTTAATGCAAGTTTAATTTGACCTTGTTCTGTTTTAGGCAATTTATTTGTCATTTTTGACATACTGAGAAAAAATAAATATGTATCGTCCAGCGTTTCCAAAAACGAAGCTTTATTGGATGCTGTTAAGGCCATACTTCTATATTCATGTCGAAGTTTCTTTAAATCGGTGTTTTCCTTCAAAATTTTAATCATTTGGTGTGCTGGAGAATAAATTGGTCGTTTTTGTTTCCTGTTCTAAACTAATCTTACATTTCATGTAGGGTTTTGTTAGTTTCAGTGTGGTCAACAGCTGATTGTGATTCTGCTACTTGATTTGTGTGAGAATTGCATTTGTTTTCTGTATCTATGTCAGGGTTTGTTTTCTGTAAAAGAACAGTTACAGTAGTGCTTTCTTCTTCATTTGATAAATCTTTTGTTTCATTTCCCAAATTAGCAGAAACTTGAGATTCATTCAAATTACTGCGTTTTCTGTAAACAAAAATGTTCAATAAAACTAACAATAATTACTAAACTTGCCTGTACTTACCTTCTAGGCTCTAAATAGGGTATTAGAAATGACATCAGTTGGTCATACTATTTGTCCAGGCAGATTTATTTTTGGCAGCCATACCGGTTTTCGTTTCAACATGACGTCTATTTCGTGCATTGCAAAAGCATCTTCTTAGTTTGTCCCAATGTTCTTTGGCTTTATTCGCTAAAACAAAGTATTTTAACACTAAAGCTTGTTTATATCCTCTTTTTGTTTCCGATTCTTAGCGACAGGAAATACTTTTAGAAGTATTGGATTTAACTACAGATTGGGGTTTAGTACTGTTCGAGAAATTGTTGAAGACGTTTGTGATACTATATGGATAAAGCTGGGACCAATTGTAATGCTTACACCTACGGAAGAAATGTGGAAAGTTATTGGAGATAGGTACAAGAAATTGTGGCATTTTCCAAACTGCATTGGTTCAATCGATGGCGCAAGCACATTAACATTCAGTGCCCTATTAATGCCGGACCTACGTATTATGATTATAAAGGCAGCCATTCTATTGCGGTTCTTGCATTAGTCAATGCTGATTATAAGTTTGTTGCTATTGACGTCGGTTCATATGGACGGAATAGCGACGCTGGAATTTTTTCTAAATCAAAGATTGGTAAAAAGTTACATGGTAAAACGTTAAATGTGCCAGAACCGACACCTCTAGTAGAAAACGTACGACCACAGCCATATGTTGTCATTGGAGATGAAGTATTTTCCTCTCAAATCCTGTTTACTTCGCCTATACTGCAGAAATAACTTAGGAAACAGTGAGCCGAACAAAATATTTAATTACAGATTGTCAAGGGCCCGACGTGTTGTGGAAAATGCATTTGGGTTACTAGCTGGGCATTAGAGATGTTTTCGGAAGTACTTAGAAGTACAACCAGAATTTATAGACAAAAATTGTACTTGCATCCTGCTGTATGCATAATATGTTGTTTGCAAGCAATACATTTAAATCAGATGTTGAATCAATTCGAAGTCCTGAAGCAGCTTTATTAAATGTAGACGCCTTAAGAAGAAATAGCACTCGTGAGGCGTGCCAAATTCGAGAAGATTTTAAAGAATGTTTTAATTTTGAGCCTGGTACTGTTGCTTGGCAAATACATAGTGTTCGAAGAGGAGGAATCCATACATAACTGATAACGGTTATATCATTGTAAAAATTAACACTATTTTATTATTATTTAGAGAATAAATACAAAATACTATAAATAATTACCTGGTATTTGTAACTCCCTTCCAATTTCCTCCCAAGCTGACAGACGAAGATGTTGATCGCGATATTCACTGGATCCATGATTATATAAAAATTCATGTTCTTTGGCTTTTTCTATCAGCATTTTATCCATTTTAATAAAAATTAAATACAAATACCACTAAAATAATAAACTCTACAAAAAGACAACACTCACATGAGCTAACAATACGTAAATAGATAGCAAAATTAAAACGTGATGTCCCGTGTGAAGTTGATGATATGACGTGAAGTACCTGAGGTTACCTCAATTTGGTTCAAAGACATTTTAAAGCAATGTAAAACAATACTGCGGACTTTGTGCTCGTAATATGAGCTACTATGACAGCACTTGAGCTTACGTGAGATGACAATAGTCTGTTTCCATCTTTAAAGTACACCCAATAATAAAATTTGCGCGCACTCAGAAGTGCACCTACACACTGCATAATTTGAAAGGATTTTCTAGCAATAAAATGAAAACAGTAGCTTGAAATAAATTGTAAAAGCAAACCGCAACTTCATTAATATTAAAGTGTTGCGGATAGTCTTATCCTGAAGCAATAAAAATCTCACCTATTACACGATATTGTATGCTAAGAGACTAGCTTCTACATTTTATACATAGACCACCAACGTTGTATCATTATCAGCAAAAATAGTTTGCAATTGATTTGTTTCGAAAATTTTACAATTTTCTTGTTATGGAACTAAATTGTTCATAATATGTTCAAAAAGTTTTACTACCTACATAGGAAGTAGAAAAACATGAATTTCGCTCGGGAGTATGGTACCTTCATTTTTGGAAATATGAGGAAATTTTATTAAGCAAAGTTGTTTAGAATAAAGTATCACGTAGTAATTGAAGTTATAATCGCTTATAAAAATATTAAAGTTCATTCTTTTTCTTTTACTTTATTTAGCTTCTACGTGAAATTGGCGGAATGTATTTAGAGTCTTATTTGACAACTTTTTACGCATATTAACTAATTTTTAATTTTCTACAAATGTATGTGATCAAGTACTATATACATACTGCAATATTTTGATATGAGTATTTTAGAGTATATTGTTCATAAAAGAGATTTATAAGCAGTATGGGCTCGCGAGCCGAGCCGGACCATGCTTGTAATATTATATAACAAACTATAACAAATACATTTTTAAATATAATTATTATTATTATTTAATTAAAATACATATAAAGTTTTGTTTAAAACTGTTTCACAGTAAGGTTGTTTTCGAATGTACGATGTCTACACTATTCCATAGTTCTTATTCCCAAATTGATTAGAAACTTTATTTAGTATAATGCGCCAATACTGTATTTGAAATGTACATCTTGAACTTTTGTTTATAGAAATGTGACTTTAAGTGTTACAATAAATTAGTGGGTGTAGAATTAATAATGGTCATCTTATTTATTTAGTATCAATTGCTAAGTAAAAGTTGTCTTTTTAACATTAACATATATATTTTATTGCTTATTTTCATATGCTTAAAAAAAAGAAATCTATAATATTCTATTATCTAAATAAACATTTGGTTTCATAAAGCATAATTTTATTTACTTTCAGTACTAAATAGTTTTCTCTTTTCCAAAATATGTAATTTATAATACTGTTTATTTATTAAATTTAATATAAAATATTAATTGTTTTAAATTTCAAAAATAAAAACGAACCGTTTTTACTTTCTATTACCATATATGAAATATAGTTAAAAGTATTGTTTTCATCCAAAATTTTCGATGTCGAAATTTTAGTAGAAATACACGTTTTCGAATATCCTGAGTATGAAAATCATGTTTTTGGAAATTGATAGAGTGTGCGCGTGAAGCCGTGTATTCGTACGTATGTGCGCGCGTTGGCTCGTGCGTGCGTACTTGAATGTGTGTGCGAAATGTGGGAATCACACGTTTCTAGGTCCTCTGCGTACGAAAATCATGTTTTTGGAGTTGGTCTGTGCGTGTGCATGAGCGTGTGCGGATGCAGGTGCGGGTGGGTGGGTAAGGATAGGCTTAGTTAATCATCTAATAGTTAAATATCAAAGAATGACTAAGTCAAGATATTAAGTTAATTCAATCCACCCCGTATGTGTTTTATAGAATCATTTCATAAAATTATATCAAACATTGTCTTAAACATATGTGTTTAAAAAATAAAAACTTAGCCAGGGAAGTTATTCTTTCATAAACTTTCTAAGTCATCAAATATTTATTTAAAGAATTCTAGCTTGGCTTAAAATGTACATACTAACAAGTTAGTTGAAGGTCATGGAAATAATCGAAAAGAGCAAACAAAGAAACGTTGATCAGTGTAGTATTTAAATTATTTTAAAAAGAAATTTGGATCGTTGTAGTTGTGATAGAAAAATGCAATAAATGCTTGTGGATTGACGGGATAATAACGTCGCCGTTTAGGCAATTAAAACTTCGGTTCAGTGAAAAAAGTAAAAATAAAAGCATTATATTGCTATTATTAGTACCGGTAGTCGGTCTGATATAAAATTTATATCGGAACATTTTCGGAAATATAAGGAAAAGTGAATAATAGAAAGTTAATTAAGTACCCGTTTCGGGAGTGTCTTGTTTGTTTTAGCCATCTTTTAATTGAGTCTGTCTAGAAATTAGAACATTCTTCTTAGGCATGAGTTGCTCAGCTCGAAACTTTGGGTGTTTGGTATTGGAAATTCGATAGGATTAAAAGTAATTATATTCCATGTGTTTCATACTCGTCTAGGGTCATTAACCAAAATTTGGCAAGAAAAAACACTTACTATTCGTAAACAACAACAAACCTGTAACTGTCTATTTCATATTTATGTTATTTATGTGTTGGCCCTCGATATCCACCGGCGCTCCTAAGGTTACATAGGTACCGTAGCTTAACAGCCACCGTAACAAGTAATGCAACAGTTAAAGGAAAATTGGTTCCCGAATTATAAAACATGCGAAACAACTGGACTAAAACAGTTAATTTAACTGCTTAACTTTAATCGAGTGTAGTAAATTATTACATTCTGTTACAATGATTGTTGAATAACCAAACGATTTGTAAATTTTGTCTTAACATTGTTTAAAAGATACTATCTCAAAAGGCGCTTCGCTACTCAAGTTTCTCGATTGGTGTTGACGTAAAAAGATCCGTTTGTTGTCTCTTAATTATAAATACATGCTCCTGGATTCGGGGCGGCTTTATTTGCGTAACAAAGGTGCGAAACTTTTTCTCTCAGCTAATAGTTCGATGTGTTTAGATTTAAACCATTATAACCGAGAGTGGTTTGTTTTCCAACTTGTTTAAGTACTTGTAAATGCGTTTATTATGAGATCCTAATTTAAATTTATGAACATTTATAGTGCAGAAATCGTTTTGTGTCAATAGGGGAGTTTTATTAGGTTATTAACGATACAGTGGGTGTGTAATAACATAAGCGCTCGACTAATAATTTATTTAAAAGCTCAATAGCTATTTGTTTCGAGCTAGATTTAAAATTATTTAAGATTGCTTTTAATGTACGTACGACTAGTAATGTTATACCGGGTGGTCGGATTGAACACTTGTTTCGTCTTGTATTCCTTTAAAGTGGAGCACATCCTTAAATTTTTTCAGAACAAACCGCATGTGTCGATCGAACACGTAATTTTTAATAAGTCATCAATCATACCGTTTTAGGTACCCCTTTTTCATAACAAATGTTTAATTCTGAATAGTGACATATTACCACAGGGATCCCTCCCCTATTTGGGTTGTGACACGCTAAGATACCTGTAAATGTAGATGTAGATGTACATGTAAGTAATTAGCACTTGCCGTTTAATGTGCTTCCTTTCAGCTTCAACTATATCCCTAATCTGCCGTCACCATAGGCGTGCCTGTCTCCGCTCTAAAGGTAGGTCTCGAACATTTTGTAAGCTATCCCTATTCTGCAGTATTAGTATAACATTTGCGCCCACAACTTCAGATTTTGATGTAATCCTATAGTGTTTAAACCGCGACATTACCAATGAAACACTCCTCGCTCCACTGCAGGCTTTGCCGCCGATGGTTGAATACTCGTAAGTGATCACATGCTTTACTTTCCCTTCAGTTCGTAACTTGGTGATCATTCTAGCATTATTTCAATAATCGGTTAGATGAATTCAAGTTAATTGATAAATTACAAAAACCTTAGGAAATTGTAAATTCCTTCCATTAGGCAAACGCCACTGGAATTAAAAGTTTAGGTACCACAACGCAATAAGCTTAATTACTAAAAAAATTTCAAACGATCAATTGCAACTGGTGATCTTCTTAAGAAACTAAATAATGATAATTCCACAGTAACAAGAATTATAAAACTTAACAGCTTAGTATATTTCAAAACACCGTAGACGTTTTATTTGCTAAGTCAATTTTAATCAGCTGCCATTACGTCGTTTTCTCATGTAGAATTCGCAACGGTAAAATAGGAACGGAAGAAGCCCTTGTGGTTAAAAAGCAACTATTTTCCCGTGTAGGTGTTGCTGAACACACTAAAATAAGGAAATACTCGAAATTAAATTCGATACAAACAAAATAAAGTTCAACTTCTGGGAACCAAAAAATGTTTTCCTGTAGAATAAGTAAAATCATTGAAAATTCAAACAAGAAAAGGGCGTCCATTAAATAATCAGATTTACTTGTGAGATGCAAAACGAACGTGCTACTTATTTATGTATGGAATAAATGTTACCAATCGCATGCGCAATAAACTACTTACTGTTGATAACTACGAAATAGTATACTAGAAAACACTTTTCATAAGATATGTTTTTAACACATCGCTGTTACAAGGACCGTTGTCTACAGAAAGAGTGTGACAAAGCATCTTATGGAACGATTTTTTTATACTATTTTGTCTATTTGCTTAATATTGATGAAAAAACGCATATTGTTAACATACAATTGATGTAGAAAATTTCTGATAGTTGGTATCACTAACGTTCTAACATTTGAATATAAAAGTTATTTTTTATTTAATGTTACCAACTTTTTAAAATAATATATTCCGTGTTAAAAAGAAGGTCATTGAGAAACCAACGCATTCCGTAATGAGCTCATTTCGACACCCAAATAGATAATAGTATATTAAAAAAACAAGTTTCATAAGGCATATTTTTATCAGACAAATTCAAGTTTAGAAAACGAGCCTCGCAGAGGCGAATTTTCTAATGAACGAGTGTGATAAAACGACTTATAAAACGAGTTTTTTTATACTATTTTAAACGCACTTTTTTGACATATATATTTAATGGTAGTTGGTGACATTAACGACTTCACATTTGAAATTGAAATTTTTGTCAATTTTCTATTCGATTTTGATGTTTAATAATGTTAATTACTAATGTTACTAACCTTTTAAAACAATATATTCCGTGTTAAAAAGAAGGCCCTTATGAAACTCAAACGGGTTTCAAAATGGGCTAATTTTGATACGCAAACAGATATAATTAGTTATTAAATCTTTTTGCTATAAAATTAATTTAAAAAGATATATTCATAATCTCGATGAATTAAAGTTTCTTAAGTCATTTGTTTAATTTCGGCGACTTCTGAATAAAATCAGCATCATCAATGGGCAAAAATTTATGACAATACTCGACAGTATACTGATTATGAAATCCAAGAATCCGTTCCATTATTTGGCAGGAAACAAACATTTTAGCGCCAGAGTTCCTTTCAAGCCAGAGTTATAATTGCTACGAATATGTTAACGCAGCGGAATTGGATATTTTCACAGGTGACTTCGTTCTGCGATGAGTAGATATAGAAAAGTTCTACGTTACCATAATTGCTTATGTAGAAAAGTTTAAGTTATGGCTAATCAGACAAAAATTTACTTTCCAAATACGTCTCACATATAACTTTCAACTTTATTTGCATAGTTTAGTAGAAGAGAAATTGGAAAACTTCCCAGCTAGGCATATACAGGGTGTAAAGTAAATAGCGTTCGTCCTTGTAACAGGTGGTAGCAAATCGTAGATAGCGTTGCCGGGAGTATGATGTTTGCCGAGTGTTAATCTTGTGAATAGTTTTTAAACGTCAAAACAGTGGTTTTGTTAAAAATATTTTTAACTAAAATGTATTATGTGAGGGCGTACCTTCTTTTAAAACTGTAAAAGAATAGGTTGCAGAGTTTAAACGTAATTGTATGTGTTTGAAATATGGTTTCAATGTAAAATCATCCGAAATTATCCAGAAAATCCATAATATAGTGTGGGACTATAACGAATTAAATTAGCAATGATTTAGGCATATTATACTGTTACCAAAAAATACGTACGAAAAAGCTAGCACAAGATGGATGCTGTGTCTCTTAATAGATGATCAAAAACGCATTCACATTAGGTTTCTCAAGATGGTTTGTACCTGTTTAAGGAGGACACTACTAAGTTGCACCGTTTATTTGTAATCATAGATAAAACACGGGTACATCATTGCGCATCTTAGTTAAAACTGCAATCAAAAACAATGGCGGAAATGCGATTCGCCGCCATCAAAAGAAATACAGCCTGTTTTGTGTGCACTAGCTGCACTGGCTTCAAATTTGTGGGATGTTAAACGGAAATTATCAATTGATTATCTTCCGATGGAACAAACAGTAACGAGGCAACATGTTCTAACATTTTCGATCACCTAAATTTAGAATGTTGTTAAAACAGCGTAGGTTTATCAAAGAAAGTTATCAGCTTTCATTTGGATAATATCTATTCTCTTTACAAACGACGTCTTCCTATAAAAAATTGCAGCACTTAAGTACGATTTGCTTGATCTCATTGTCTAGATTCTAAATCACCTGACTTCCACTTATCCTCAGATGTGAACGATTTTTTTAACTGTAGGCGATTTTCTTCAACAGAGGAACTTCAAACTGTAATAAATGATTAGTTTAAAAACCTTGGCGAATCGATTTCCAGTACGAGATAAAGGTGTTGAAATATTGCTGTTTACTCAAGAAGGTATTGAGAAACAAGGATAATTTAAAAAATCGCAAGTCAATTATGCAAAATGTATAATTGGTGGGGTAAAGATACCACCAATAATTGTTTATACAGTGTGAGTTAGCGAAGTGGGATGCTTGTGGTTGAATTTTTGAAATAAAATAACCTACTATTTTTCGGATAATTATACCTCCAATGGTGCTCTAATCAATGCCCATATTACTTTATCAAAATTTTTGCAGTGTTGTCGAGATATTAATTTTTTACTTAAAATTTAGGAAATTTCAGTAGTTCAGTAAAGCTTACACATATTTCTTAAATTACTGAGACGTTATAATTAAATTTTTTGATTAATATTAGCGAGAGTATAGTAACGATCAGTTAAAATATTTTAAATGATATTCATGTAAAGTAGCTTTTTTTATCTATGCAGATTTTGAACTTTGAATATAAAGAAAAACTTGCTTTTGATATTCATATGCTACTACTTATTATCAGTTGTTTTTATGATACTCATCTTTTTACTAAAAATGTTATGACAATAGTATTACTGACATTGTTATTAAAAATAAACCGAGAACTATGACAAAATCAAACATAAAAATTCCCTAGTTTTTTCCAAAATATTACAGAAAGCCATAGTCAAACAATTTCGTACAAATATATACATTTAAAAAATCTGAAACAATTGCAATGGAGTGTCGATGAACATACATAAGTTATTTAGCCTTTGCAATCATTTATAAGAACATTTGTTTCAAGGACATAGTCGATAATTGCTATAATTCATTACAATAGCAATATCGAATTCTTAATGTGTTAATGTGTAAAAATACTTGAATTTACTTTATAGCTGAACAATATAAAAATCATTAACGATATCAAAATACTAGGTTTCGTTACAGCTGAATTAGGTCAAGGTAGAATTCAAAAATAAGTCATTATGTCAACGTTATTTCTACAGTGACTTATTGAATTAAGATTAAAATTACACCCCCTAAACTATTTTATGTAAATTATATGCCAGAATTATAAGCTTGAAATTTTATATAACAGTTGCGCTATAGCGATACGGTATTTCCGACTATTTAAACTTATGTAAGAAAGACACGAAGGTTATAATCATTTTGGAAATTATAACTTTTGAATTACTTGCTGTGCAATTTGCATCGCCAACAGTTAAATGTATTACTATTTCTATATAGTTGGTAATATCACGAACTAAAGCGAGTGTCGCTATAATATATTAAAAAAAGCTGTCTTTTCCCAAAAAATACATTATACATTATTAGTTCTGCCAACATGCAATATACTCATATTTCTATACAAAGGTGTTAACTTAAATGATGCCTACTTTTTCACTATTTAGCCATGAAAAAATTATGTATGGAATTAAAAATGCTGCATAATTATTTTATAATTTTAAGGTATTATGATATACGGGGGTGATCATAAACAACCGATAATTTATCACGTAGAGGGCAAAAAACTTAAATCTTTTATAAAATACATAGTCTATGAACTATAACCTTTAATTAAAGTTTTAAGTCGCGCTCTGTATCATAAGGTGAATCACTTTTGATATCGCATTAATTACAATGGACACATTAATTTGTAGCATATTGACTGCTAATGTAGATGCAGCCACCAACTCTTCGGTTTTCACGAATGCAACACATCAATAGCAAATATTTTCAAACGTCCCATCGAAAGAAAGCATGCCCTAAGATATGAAAAATAAGCTAAAGCAATGGAGCGTAAATAAGAACAAACAACAAATAGCTATCTTATTTAGAAAAGAAGAAGGTAAATGGCAAATGAAAATATATTGAACCAAAACCTGAAAGAACGATTAATAATGCATGTAGGTGCAAATTAAGTTTGAAGGGAAATACGAAATTATCTAAGGACGATCAACAACAGATATTTCAAAGCTTTTAGCAACTCAGTTGGAAGGAAAAAAATTTTTTTTAGGACTACGTCGATTTGCAAAACTACACAAAGGAAAAGACGTGAAGAACCTGCTTCGAGGCGTAAAAGTTCAGTAGAGCTATATTTAGCAGACAGTTATGATGATAGTTATGGACTATGCAAAAAAATGTTCCTCAGTACTTTAAGCATCGGAGAATGGGCCCTTCAAAAATGGGTATTAGCAGAACAAGAACCAACCAAAGAAACCCCGGAAAATAATTTAAACACTGAAGACATAAAGCACTTAAAACAATTTTTGTTATTCTTACAAAATAGTGTGTTAAATTTTGTTTTGAAGTTCAGTGTTTTCATAAATTAAATTGCCGGTTTAAACACAGTTTTGTGAGTTAACTATGTTTTATTTGCTTATTTTTATTAAAAATAGATAGAAGACAGGAAAAGTATTATTTTGATATATTTGCAGATAATTCGGAGTTGCACTTTGTGCGTTACCCAGTTTCGTGTGAATTTTGTGCAGGGGCCAGTTTGGAAGCCTCAATGCGAGACCTTAGAGAGATTTCTTAAAATTATTCTCATTGTCTATTTAAAACAGTTAGTTAGTGTTCTGTTAATAGTGGAGTGATTTATTGGAGGCAAGAAGTTTGGGTGCCTTCATTTTATTAGAATAGGACTCACCGTTTTTATGGATTGATTCGATTAGATCATCTATTCTACAGGTATGTTCTTTTATTTTTTTGCGCTAGGTAAATTTAGTTATTTTGGTCTCATCCTTTTACAAGTGGGTTCTATTAGTAAGTGAAACAATTATACAAATTTCGTTATTGTTGGGCAATACACTTTTTTGAAATTGAAACCACTACCGGATTTTTTTGGAAGTTTCTCCTTAGGCTAAGGATGCCTTTTTTTCTAATTTAATATAAGTGTTACTTATTCAATTAACATTCATTAATGCCAAGATACATAGTTATTTATTTTATTTGCATTCGGCAATAAAGGCATGAGAATTCCTAAAATTCGATTTTTTAGAAACTGCAAGCGGGAATGAACCTTACGCAAAAGCTAATTGTCACTAGACGAAATTTTCCTTATATAAATTGCAGTGATCAAGTTTAAGCAGCCTAGTAAATTTGTTACGATAATTCAACAGTTATTAATGATGTTTTATTATTTAAGAGCTATGTTTCTAACAATTAGTAAACAAACAACTTATTTCAGTGTTAAGTTTCTTTGGTTTTCATAGCATCTGCGAACCTTTCTCCTATTTCTTCATTTTAATGTCTAAGATCAAGACGGATCGTTTGCTTCTAGCATTACTGTTAGTCCGGTTCAAAAACTTTTTTTGGTGGCCAGGTCCATATAACTTAATTTTTTTGTAGGATAAGTCAAAGTGCAACAAGGTGCACTTCTGATGAAAACATAAAGTACAAGTTAAGATAATCTAGTACAAACTGAGATCTTCTAATTAGAATTCAAAAGATTTGACAGCATACCCCAATTATATTTATCAAGGATCGAAATTAAGAAAGACGAGTATCAACACCTACAACATTTGAAAACAACTATAGAAAAAGGTTGTTATAATTTTTATGATTATTATCATAGGCCACACTTCTGATTTAGTGATTTTCGAAATACAAATAGTATTAGCGCAATAAATATTTTGACTTGGTATTGTGATTAAATGCTTTTTATTATTTTTAACTTAAAATTGTTGTGTAATTATTATTTATAATAATACCTAGAACGATTTTTATTAAAATGTGTACTTTAGGAAATTTTCAACAGATCGGTTTTCATCTTTCGCTGATAAGTTAAGTTTTATAATAAATAAGTATAGTTGCTAAATGGAACGTGTTTACGCTCAGACGATGATAATTATGTATTTATTTACCTAAAAAGTTAAGATTTAGTTAATTTTTATTGCTTTTTTAAGTAATACACATTTATTTACTTAATTTACATAATTATAATATAGAGTAAGTCTATAAACTCATGTACGGTTTGTTTGAAGCAAATAACCTTAAAGGTAAGCCCCAAAATGAAAATTCATGTGAATAATGATTTCTTATTTTAAATTAACAATTCCAAATTTTAGATGGTAGACTCGTTTCAACAATCATTTTTAAGTTTACTAGTTGCAAACAGACCGAACATAACGGGCGCGTTTCGAAATTCCACATAAGATGCAACCACTGCTACGGCCATTTCGAGACAAATGGACCAAAATACACGCTGTGCACGACAGCTCAAAAATAGTTGCGGAGGTCGGATCGGGGCGAGGTTAATCCTAACAATTAGCCAATGGCTAGAACGTAAAGTATTAAGCAAATTTAATTATTAACAGTAGCTAAATTAAGCATT
>JAHWXV010706729.1:0-13702 GCA_024586415.1 Phrixothrix hirtus | reverse complement strand
CCTGTCCGAACCGGTGACATCACACGAGCCGCCCGTGATAAGGATTTTCCCACGGTCCCAGAAATTTTCCCAGGCCATACCGCCTCCATAACTACTTATGCTGCATCAGCATGCAAAGCTAATAGTCTAGGCGTTTCAATACAACACATCGCGCACCCGATTCAGAATGTCGCGTCCGCCGCATTGTTTACTGAACGGATGTGCGTTCCTCCGTGTATCAAAGTTATTAGTGTAAATACGTTAACTTTTAGTTACTGTAAAGTTATCCAGACATATTTAGCTCTGCTAGCTATACGAAATCAAGCACCCATTCATTGGATAAACTGTTCATAATGTTGTCGGTTAGTAAATTTTTTATTTATCAACAATGACCTTCCAACGCAAACGGGGCGAGATTGATCCCAAAAACAACAAGTCAACAATTTCTCGCTGGTTAGTATTGAATGTTGATTATTCACACTTTAAAGTACATTTATCTGTTATTTAGGTTTTAAATAAATTTTGAAGTCACGAAATCGCTATGAGTTTAAAATAAACTTAGCAGTGGATCCTATGGCGTTTCCGGGGAGCAAATTGAAAATGATCTCCGAGACATTATAGATAATGACCTGCCTTCCCACCAAGCGGCCATCAAATATAAGGTGCCTTGCGGTACGCTTCCCATGGATGTCTAACGAAGAAAACAGTGGATAGACAGTTAATAGCGTAGAATCGCAGAATGTTTGTAGAAAGCTTCCTAGGTAAAAGTTCCAGAGTTGTGTATCGCTTCAAAGTCAAGTTTCCAAGTCTTGACTAGATCTTTGGTTTCCTGAAGAGATACTGAAACACCGCAGTGAAGAGGTTAGCCTCAATAATAGTATCAATCGGAGCCTGATAGCCATTGATATGACCAAGAACTGTTTTAATAGAGTACGTGATACATTAAAAGGAGTACTCCCAAAAATATCTTTAACTACGATGGATCTAACGTAGCAGACCATCCTGGTAAAAAGTTGTCTATATATCGAAGGGGGAGGAAGTACACTAAAAGAATGTGCAACTACTCTAAATCTGCATCGTTGTTAATGATATGGGGTTCAGCATCGGGAATACCACTCCCGTCCTGTGTTATTTAAAAGGCGGAAAACTTATGGGATACATGGACTCACAATGGGGCCATAGGAGGCCCTTGTTCTAGTAGGACTTGCTATTCCATTTAAATTTATAATGCAATTTTTATTCATTTAAATTGGCGGCACTAAACCACTTAATATTTGTCATGTTATGCTTCTTAATTTTTGAATTTGCCCATGAATACTAGAAAATTCACGGAAAAGGTACGCTAATCTTTTTCCAAAAGATAACAACACACATGCATGCACATGACAAAAGCTATTTTGAACTCCACCAGTTATACAAATAAATTTTAAAGGTTTTCTATGCATCCTGTGTTGATTGAATAATATCTCTTCCCTGTAATTATCTGGGAATACAAGGACCAGCAATGATTCCTGAATAATTTTAGTTTTGGAACCATATTCTTTACCAAAAATTCGGTCGTTTTCTATTTTAATATATAGAAGACCCATGTCAGTGTATATAATGAAATAGCAACAATCTTTACTAGAAATGTTTCGCTGATCGTGCATCTGAAAAGAGTAGTGGTAGTTTTTTATACTTAAGTTTCTATCACTATTTATTTTAACACACAGATTTTTATTATCATTTAGGGCATTCTGTATCCTTTTATTCCAAATTGAATACAAAAACGTAAACTTGGGCGAGGTGAAAGAAACATAGCTTACTGTAAAAATGCCTGAACGTTCTTCAAATAGTTAAATCGCTAGAAATTCGCTGTTAATTCCATATAAAATATAATACCTCTTGAGTTGATAATTTTTGTAAAACAGGTGGTCCAATAAATTGTGGCATGGCATTCTAGGGTCCGCGCAAATGGTTAGAAACTGTTAAGCTGTTTATTTATGTTTGGTTGCATACAATGTTATCTTTTTGACCTCGTGCAACAATTTGTATTTCAGAGTTAATCTAAATTAGGTTCTTCCAAGGTGTTTACTCTGAAATTTAGAGTTCCTTATGTCTAGTTGTGCGCAATTAGGTACATACTCCATATCCTCTATTTCTATTTTACCTACATATCTTTTGAACACGCTTTTTACAGCACCGTTGGAGAAAATACTTTATCTTCTTTGTCGAAAAATTACGAAACGAAGATAGTAAGACAATAAGATAATTTCGCTCCAACAAATCTACTTGCATCGATGCCTTTTTGAATTAAATCAGTTCTCTTACCTCATGTAAATTTTCTTACTATAGACGTATAGCGTTCAGCATAGTTTATCGTTACATACTTGTAAAACCTTACTGCTTATCTGACTATTTTGTCGCAAATCTTTTAAATTTCAGAAAACAGATTAGCAGACTATTTTAATTTATTATCCTGGCTATTTGTATTATTACAGATACCTTTACTGCAATTTTCACGGTAATTAAAGATTTGTATGGTCTGTGTGCGCGTACGTGTGCGTGCGTGCGTAATCCATTAGTATACAAGAAAACGATGACGAACTGTGACCGTATGACCTCTGTGCAGATCGCCTGTCTGTAATGACAGTGACGTGTGGCATTCGTTGCTCTATACCAGCAGCTTCTAGAATCATCATTTATGCCTCAGCTGTATTGCTTTGCATTTTTGTCAACAATGGTCAAACCCAGTACTCGAGTGTGTCAGTGCATTACGTATCCTTCTTATTAGTCACGGCACGGGCAACTACATGCTGACTTTTAGAGTAACACGTTCATAATAGGAAGCTTAGTCTGTATAGAATAGTGTAAGGCAGGCCTGGGATTGTGGCTGCGCTTGTAGCACGTAGGTTAAATACGCCAATACTGACAGGTATGGTGTCGATTCCGTAAGTAGGGAATGCTACATCCACATATGGTACGATCTAGGCTATTAACTAGGTCTATCTTTAAAAATATTGCTAAAAAGAACATAAGAAAAGCCATGGTGGGCGGCTAAAATTGAACAAGATAGGCCCACTTTGGAATAAACTAGAGAAAATGGAATGGAAAGTGGGAACGTGGAACGTAAGAGGGATCTAAGTGGAAAGGGAGAAAAGTGATAGAGATGGAAGGGGAAAGCCTAGGTTTCTGGTCTGGAGTAGAAAGAGTTGGACGCATGGTTTAAAGAGAGTGGGATCAATTTTGAGCGAATTCGCTAAATATGCATGTAAGAGGGTATGAATTGGTGTCTCCGCAGCTATTCTGGGTTCGAATGAAGATAGGCGTCAGGAAAGTAATAGCGAGAATAGAATGGAGTGAGATAAAAGTAAAGTGATATTACGTTGGAAAGAATATTTTGAAGGGCTGTATGGCCACCGAGATACTGGGATAAGTGAGAATGCGGGAAATGCTTGAATAAATAAAATCAAAGATAGAGATAGAGCATAGGCGTGAAAAAAGTAAGAAATGCAATAAAAAGGCTTAAAATTGGGAAGGCTGTTGGAGTAGATGAAGTTACGAATGAAATGTTAAAGTATGGCGGTATGCGACTAGGCGAATGGTTTTGCAAACTATTTAATGCTTGTGTTCAATTAACAAGAGTGCATGAGGACTGAAAGAGTGCTATAATCGTGCCTCTGCAGAAAGGCAAAGGTGGTAGATATGAATGCAAGAACTACAGAGCTATAAGTTTATTAAGTGAAGCTGGGAAGGTGTTTGGTAGAATTATAATTGATAGAGTTCGCTTAAATACTGAAAGAAAGATATGAGATGTACAGGATGGATTCATGCATGGACGAGGTTGCGTGGATCAAATGTTTAGTTTGAAGTAAATGGCTGAGGAGTGATTGCATGTAAATGAGAAAATGTATTGTACATTTCTGGATTTAGATAAAGCGCATGATAGTGTGAATAGATGCAAGTTATGGGCAACTCTGCTGGAGTATGGTGTAAAGGGAGAACTACTGAATGCAATAAAAGTATAGCGGAAGCAGAGGGTGCGCGATAGGGAAAGGTGCGGTTACTGAGTACTTTGAAATTGATCAAGGTGTGAGACAAAGATCTGTGGTGTCTCCTTAGTTGTTTAATATATTCATGGATAAAATGTGTGAAGTGCATGTGAGGACTAGAGTGGTATAAATTTGGCAACGAAGATGTAAAAGTGTTGATGTTTGCAGATGATGCAGTACTAGTAGCTAAAAGCGTGAGCCAAATGCAACGAATGTTGAATAAATTTGTAGACGTGAGTGAAAGAATGGACCTGATAATCAATAGCGGCACAACAGAAGTAATGCTTTTCAATAGGAATGATGAAAATGATATATGTCAGCTGAAGTTGGGAGCGAGGTAATTGAAAAGGTGGATAAGTTTGCTTACGTTGGCAGAATGTTTGCAAATGATAGTGGTATTGAAAACAGACTGAATGCAGGCAGAAGAATAATTGGTAGCTTGTGGTTATTAACCCAGAGTGAATAGTTAACTATGGAAGTAAAGAAGGCTGTGTACAATAGTGTATTTGTTCCAACTGTTTTATATGGCAGTGAGACTTGGGTATGTCAGAAGAAGCATATAAGTAAAATAAACCCCGTAAGTACGCGGTATCTAAGAGCTACATGTGGAAATACGAGACGTGACATAGTAAGGAATGAATGGGCGATGGATACGTGCCAGGTGAAGGAGACACTGCCTGAACTGTACAAAGGAAGTGCGTTAAGATGGTTTGGACATGTGAAGCCAATGAGTAGTGAACGCTTAACAAACAGAATATATGAGACAGGTACGAATGGAAAACTAGGTAGGGGTAGACCAAGAAAGAGGTGGTTGAATATGATTGAAGAAATTGTAAACGGAAAGAGAATAAAGAGCGCATAGAATAAGAGAGCATGCCAAAAAACGTTGTATGAATTTAATGGAAGCAAAAGAATTGTGTAAGGACAGAAAGGAATGGAGTAAAATAGTGAATGGGTGATAGTAGCGATAGCGGGATTGATAGGTAATAGTGGGATGGTGTGGATACTGTGGAGTACTGGGAGTTGAGGTAAAGGGCGGTGGTAGTGAGAGGGTTGGTGTATGGGTGCCTGCAGCGGTTGTGAAGGTGGAGGCTTGTTATTGGGTTTTGCCTACCTCACTAAGGGAATGGCATGATTGGTAGAGTAGTAGTAATAGTAATGGTGTTCTATCCCATTTGGGATGAACTCCATGTTTTATTTGGTACGGTACGTCTATAACTGATAGAAACTCTGCTGCTTATGCGTATTCAGACCCAATTGAAGATATGCTCCATATAAACAAATTATTTATATCACATCAACGGCACGTGTTTTATTTTCTGTGATAGGATCACATGTTTTGCAATTGAGGAATAAATAAGGAACCAAACTTATACTAGTTTGATGGATAAAAACCGTTTTCGTTTTATCAACTTTCAAATTAATTGCAAAAATAAAGCAGTATCAACAATCCTGTTGCCCGAAACTTTTGATCTTGGTTTTTCGATATCTACGTACTCGATATTGATGTCTCTCAGGTTTTCTTCTGGAAAACTAATAGTATACACTTTCATACAGTTAAAACGCACTTAAATTCACAGGGAAAAAGTCTTGCATTATAAAATGGTTATTTATTAAATGAATAAAACAATATATTTTTCGCCAGAGCTGCCATCGTGTGATTTGGTAAATTTGACATATATCGATAAAAACAGGACGTGAGACTCAAATACAAAATGTGTCATGTGAGAATAGTTTTCAACTAAATGGTTTTTCTATAGCAACAGCTCAAGCTTAGCTGTTTTGTGATTTTGAATTTGAAAGATAAAGCCGTTTAAAGAACTAACTTAAACGGAAAGCTGTAATGGTTAAAATTGTTATTCGTGGAGCGATTCAGTATTGTTTTGAAGGCAAATGTAATTAAAACTTTGCCTGAGATGTAGTAAACATTTGGTGACAATGCCTCTGCAAAAGTAGTGGTTTGAATGATTCAATTGAGGATTTCCAAGTTTTCAGCAAGGTGGATACCGCGTTTATTGAATTTTGATCAAATACGTGAAGCATCGTAAATTTGTAGTGATGGCCTCAAACTTTGAAACAATAGCACATGTGATTTTCTGCCCATTTCATTGCACTAGATGAAGCGTAGATCAGTTACAATACTTCAGATTCAATACCGAAATCTCAACAATGTCAGTTCTTTACTATAGAAGGCCAAGTCATTTTAATGGCCAAAAAGGTAATAGTCTCAACGTTTGGGAATTTTAATGGGATATTTCTAATTAATTACACTACAAAAAGCCAAACTATCAAGCTAAAAAGAACTACCAGTCGGACGAAGAAGTCATCGCTCCAACAAGCTAGAGTTTTGGCTAACTTTAAACAGATCACTGCAAATCAGTCATAATGACACTCCAATACCGTTGGCCCAAGTGTGTTGATTTACGAGGGGAATATACAGAAAAGTAGAAATAGGATTGGTGCTACAACTCTTGTTTTTAATTTTGTATTAATGAAAATGCATACCAAATTGCAATTTTATATATAACAAAATATGTATTAATAATTTTTCTTCACTCAAAGAATTTTAAACCTAAGACTAAAATTTGTTTTCGAGAAAATTACAAGTTACGAAATTTAGAAGTTGGGTTTGCTTCCTATCAAACCGAAAATCATTAAAAACCTCTATTAAGTTCTATTTAATAGTGTACCACACATCTAAAATTAATACTGATATACACTTTTTATATACAAGTAGTTGTAATCTACGAGAGTGGTCTGAAAACCAACGTAAATAGTACAAAAGAAGGCACTTTATTCAAGTTTTTTACATTTATCTTTTCGACATAGTTCTCTTTTAACTCGATGCACTTATTCCAATAATTATGAAGTCGTTTAATGCCTTCACTATAATAGGATGAATCAAACGCCTCAAAATAATCATTTGTTTCTACAGTCACTTCCTCATTAGTTGAAAATCTCTTTCGACATAGCCATTTTTTTAAGTTTGAAAACAAGAAAAAGGCAGATGGAGCTAAATCTGGACTATAAGGTGCATGACGAAGTATTTTGAATCGTAATTCAACTAATTTTGCTGTGAAAATTGTCAATGAATGAGCCGGTACGTTGTCATAATGAAACAACACTCCCTTTCTGGCCAAGTACGGTCGTTTTTTCTTTAAGTTTTTAACCAGCTGGTCCAATAACGAAGCGCAGTACTAGCCTGTGATTGTTTTGCCCTTTTGCATATAATCTATAAAGATAACACCACTATCATCCTAAAATACGATGGCCACAACCACTTCTGCTTGTTTTGGTGCACTGCAACTGGCTTCTACCCATTGCTTGGATTGAATTTTTATTTCGGGAGTATAGTGGTGTACCCACGTTTCGACATTGGTAATAAATCTACGCAAAAATTTGGAGGGATTATGCTTAGAAAAGGTCAAACAGTACTTAGAATTTGTTACGCGCATTCGTTTCTGGTTTACAGTTAGCAGACTCGGCACTCACCTTGCTGATAGCTTTCTCATACCCCAGTGTTCGTGTAAGTTATAACCAACACATTGTTTAGATATACCTGTAGTATCAGCTATCACACGCACCTTTAATCGACGATCGTTTAAAACAAGATTATGAACTTTGGTGAACATTTCGTCAGTGGTAGCCTCTTTCGGACGTCCTGATCTTGTTTTTTCTTCGGTACTCGTACAGCCAAGTTTAAATTCAATCACCCAGAATCAAACTTACTTAAATGATGACGCAGCTTAGCCGTGAACATTATCTAACCCTTCTTTTATTTCTTTGGGCTTTTTCACGGCAATATGGAGGTATTTAATCACAGCATGAAATTCTGTTTGCCCATATTCACAAAACAACGTAACATGTTTACTTTAAATAACTCTAAGAGACAAGGACGCAACGTACTTAGCTGAAACTTTGAACTGTCTTATAATATATGATATATTTCATAAATGACACGCATGTGTGGATTATGGCATCATCTCTATGTTGGTTATCTCACTAATCACACCGCCCTCGTATTTTGAGGTGAGGAAATAAAGATGCAAAAACTTTTAACATGTAAATCCCAATCAAATATTTAAGTTTATTATAACAAACTTATCATAATATTGTAAATAAGCATCTTATGGGACATTGGTTTCAGAATTTTTGATATATTGCAGTACCTGATTGCGTTTCCGGTGTTGTTTCCTTGATTTAACAGCTTTAGTGCGTTTTGTAGTTATTGCATACGAACGCGACATTATTCTTTGTCGATCACTAACACCTACAACTATAGAATTTAAAATTAAACCAAACTAGTTTTTGAATGTGAAAATTGATAAACGTTCCAACATTAAAAATAACAAACAAACAAAAACATCAAAGAATTGAAATTTAGTTCACTAGCAACAGTCACGCTTCAAAGGCAAAACAGTTTAATAGCTTTTTCATAAAATATGATTTTTTGAAGATGGATTTTTCTTATAATAATTGCTGTAACATTCTTATCGATTTGAAATAATATTTATGGTAGTCAGATTATTTTAGTACGCATATACTTTATTACTTGGTTTTGTCGTTAGGTAACGAATCAAATTCGAAGTATATTATACTAAGAACAGTAAAAGTAATATGACAAGTTTCAATGATTTATCAACTATTTTTCATTACACAAATATTTGTTATAATAAACAACATTATAGAAATTTGGTATTGCACATAAGAATTGGTGCATTACTCAAAACTATATATCAAGATATGTATGTTTAACACATTCGCTAGTATATCGAAATGCTATTAATTCCAATTTTAAATACCTTATAAAATTGTAAAAAACGTAGATATAAATACAATGCAATGCAAACTCGTTCAAGAGAGGCAAATTTAAATCACATTTACGCCAAAGTTGTTGCCATCTGAAGTATCGACTCATAGAATTAGAAGTAATGACTTGCAGTTACCAATCGGCTTATTCTCTCATCTAAGTTAGGGCATCGTATTTGCCTAGTGCTTCAATTCTAAAACTACATTTGCAACAACACCATACATGCAAAATATTCATGAAACTGTAGTTGCTATCTAGTTCTTAACAACACCTCATAAAGTATTATTTTTAAGCAAACCGTGTGTATTATTGCAATTTTGTAAACTTTGTTGTTAATTAATATGTTTATTCATATCCGTTTGTTTATCATTATTGTATACCGAAAATAGCTCTATCGTATAGTTGACCTTGGAAATAGTCCCTTAAACACAAGACGTAACTATATGACGTCTCCTTCAAAATAGATGCCTTGCGCATGGGTAGCCGATCCATGCACGTATGACATTGGTGAAAATAATGTTATATACCATTAGTCGTTAGTGTCTTAAGAAAGTCTACCGTTTTTTTGATATACAATATCCGAGATTCGAAAATGAGCTCCCTAAGGTTTGCTTTCTGTCTTAGGAAGTAAGAAGATGTCGCATGGTACACGATCAGGTGAGTACGAAGGAAAACTGTTTCGCATTTAAAGCATTATGACGAGGAGTGTTATCATAATGTAACACCCATATATTTGTCCAAAATTAACGCCCACTCTTGCAGAGTTGCTCACAAAATTTTTGTTCAATCTAGATAAAGGGCAACAGCTATCGAAAAGATTGTAAACAATACTTTAACTTCAATTATTTGTTCGGGCTTGCTTCGCCATAAGAAAGTCTATCGTCTTTCAGTACATGGACGGTCGTTAACTTCTGATTCGTGCTAGAAAATCATCGCTTCATCACACTGCATAAAAGCGAATTCAAGGAATCCGGATTTCGCTTAATTTGTTGAAAATCTCTGGAACGTTTGAAACCATCATCTCTTTCTAATTCAGTGTACGATTCCTATCAGCAAATTTAGTACAGTTCTTTGACTTGTTCAACTTATGGTACAAAAATATATCTAAAACGTTCCCTATTGATGTTTAATAGTCAGCAATGATTTGTATCCTCAAACATCTGTCTTTTATAACAATTTATCGAACCTTGTCGACATTTCTATTATTCTTCACAGACATCGGGGGTCCTGTTTGTATCTCCCTCGACTTCTTCTGTGTTAATAGCAAACCTTCTGTGCGAGTCAAAAGCACGCGCCTGAGATACATAATTCTCCTTATAAATTCTTTTGGGGCACAATATTCCGGTAGCACTTTTGCCAAGTCTACTAGAAACTTTATACTGACTTTATTCAACTTTTTGAGTTTAACATAACGTTAGGCAAAAATAATATAGTACTAATGCTCTAATTTAATCACTATTTGGAATAAAAATTCTATATTTTAAATACTGATAGTTGAAGCTTCGTGAATAACAATTTAGTGTTGGATCAATTCATACATTTTCAAGCGCACTTTTTTAAATTAGACTATGTAATAACATATAAGGTGTATGCAGTGATGTCTCTCCATGGGATGTTTTCCAAAACAGCAAATTTTAAAAAGTTCTCAACCGTTTCGTTGATGTTAACTTAAAATAACCTCAACCGTTTCTTTTCAATTAGATGAGTTAATTCGAGCTGAATTCCCTTTGATAGTAATCGGTCAGAGGAACTAACGGTTTCAATTCCTATTATTCTTTCATCGTAAATAAATTTTAAACGTATACATTTATATATGGTAGGACGTAGGAATAAATTAAACAATGCTTCTTCCAGTGGAAAGGTATTTGTTAATATGCAGTGGAATTTTTAAAAAGGGATCACGGAATTCCGTTTTTATATCCGCAAGAAATTTACTCAATCCCCATAAAAGAGAATTTTGCTCGCTTATTTTGGTATTTTTTTTGTTTTTCTTTGGCGTTTTAAAGTTTATGTGACTGACAAAAATATGTTATGAAATAATGTTAATAGATACTTTTAAAAAGTTTTAAACGCTATGCATATATTTTTTTATTTAATGTTATAATAAAATTAATTATTTTAATATTACTTACTGTTTGAACAATTCCTTTTCCTATTTTAAATAACATTAAATAATTATAATTTCTAATAAAGTATAGGTATGCAATACGACCTTTGAACATAACCTATATTTCAAAATGCATACAAAAACAGCTGCGAAGTTAAACAAAAATAACGGACGGAACCCGAATATCCGCAAAAAGTTGATATTTTAATTTTCCGCGGAGTCGCCAAACTCGTCAAAGATCCACAAGAAATTTGGCGCCATCAGTAGTTCAAAAGTTTTGAACCAATAGCAAGGTTTGCGCTTTACTCATCTATAGTTTTTCTTTATATCGTATTTAGAAAAGCAACGAGTCATCTACGATGATTAAAACTATAATAATTTTTTTTTCTGCTCGTTAATATTGAATTGAATCGTTAAAGCATCGATTGCAGTCGTTGAAATTACCGACGCTGATTTGTTATAAATTCAAATATTATAAACTAGCACGTCAATTTCGTTATAGAAATCAACAGTACCATAAAACATAATTCAATTATAAGTACGCAATTTGTATATTGCGCGCTATTTTCCCAATAAAGGTATGTTTTCTATTTATTTCAAAACTTCTAAGAACAAGTATATTCAACGCGTGGAAGAAGGTATTGCAACTGCTCGCACATTTTTTCAGTCGCTCGAAAGCTGCGCGATTTCGCTCGTGAACTAAACAATTTTTCAGTTAAAATGAAATTACTTCCACTTATTCCAAAATATACTATTGGTATTTTTAGCTTACCTAAGTGGGCTATGGATGCCTTCGCTTAACTGTCATACTCTGAATATACCTCGGGTTGAGTTGTACTGCAAATCTTAAATAAGCAGCCATGAGATGTAACCGTTTAATCTGCATGTTCATAAACTGCAGCAAATTGCAAAAGTGGTGGGAGATTTAAATTTGCAATCAAGCCTCATTAGTATACCTATTCATAAAATGAATTTAATTAACGAAAACTATATGCGCTTTAAGGGAGATGATATGTTATTAAATATGTTAAAAACACGCAATTGGACTATCAAGCGTTTAATGTTTTACGAAATGTACAATATTTTTATAAGGTGAATGATTGGTCGTTAAATTTTTGATTGCAGCTAGTTCAAATAACACTACAGATTATGTCATTATAGCTAAACCTCATGAGGTTGTGGGTTTACGGGCTGTGCTCATCACACTGTGCTTTTCCTGGATATTTTTATTATTTCAGTCTGACTAACTGTTAGAACTTAATAGACTATTGTTTGTCCTCAACTCAGATCTTGCGATGACAGTCAATAAATCTTTGTGACAGATTTTGTAAATGGAAACATGTAAGCGATTTGTTAATATTATCACCAGGGGGAAACATGTCAATGCCGTGTACCTGGAGATTGTATACATATATTCTCTTGACTGCATCTTGTTACGTTACAAACGGATATAACAAAAAAAAGTTACGGGGTTGTCTTTATCCAGACTAATTCATCCACAGCGGGCCGTAGAGTGGTGTGTGTGATTAGACAATCAGATCGATTACAACCTGTAAATTAAAAATGGCTTAAATAAAAGACCTAGTTATTTGGTAGTTATAAGAAAAAGGATAGGGGCTACGTTGGCGATCGTTCCTCGTACGCCCTTATACGCCCCCGTAGCTCGACAATGAAAGCTAAGAGGCGGTAAAAATTCCTCACAAGTAAGGAAGCCGTATACGGCGCAATAGCACTTAGTTGGAAGCCTTATTTTCAAAGTTACCAAAGTAATTAATTAAGTTAGACTTTAGATACGTCCTGAAAATGTATAAACAGAAATAACATTACAAAAGAAAAATAAGATATAGGTACCCTAAATATTTAGTTTTCATATAGTGTAAAAAAAATATCAACAGTCATTCAAATTAAGTAAGTCAGCATTTATACCTATCTACCAATAAAGAATGAAATGATTGTAAAGCTTGATAACAATAATTAGCTCAACGCGAATATGGTTTATAAAAGCATTAATTGAGCGTAGGTTCTAATAGTAATTTCACCTCGATTCTAAAGTCTTAACTACAGATGATACATTTTGAAGGTACCTCATACGTAATGTATAGAATAATTGAAGTTTACATTCGTTTTAATAAAGTAAGGACTAGCTAGAGATTTAATAATTCCGATATATTATGAACATAAAAATTAGTCTGAACCATAACTCTTGGTTACGAAACGGCTAAAGTTTCAGAACCATGCGAAGTTGGATCATTCTAAATAGTAAAATTGATAAGTACATACATGTGCGGAGTTTTGTAAATTTCCAAAAGAATAATTCTTGATGGAGGTTATAACCATCTAAACACTGGTCAATATAATTATAAATTAAGATGGACAATTCGTTTCGTACTGCAGTGTTTAGATAACACTACCTTTGTCGAAAGTGAAAAGAAAACAAAAATTTTAACAATAAAGTTTTCTAATAATTTTGAGTCTCGTCCAAAAATCATCAAATTGATACATTCACAATCGGTTATTAAAATAATTCCAATTAAGGATACTTAAAAGATTTCTCTGACGTTACCTTTAAATTAATGCCCGAGTGTGTCAGTGCATTACGTATACCTCCTAGTAGTCGCGGCACGGGCAACTACGTGCTGGTTTGCAGAGTACCCCGTTCATAATAGGGTGCTTAGTCTGTATAGAATAGCGTTAGGCATGCTTGGGATAATGCTGGGATTGTGGCTGCGCTTGTAGCACGTAGGCTAAATACGCCAACACTGACCGGTATGGTGT
>JAHWXV010706704.1:0-14123 GCA_024586415.1 Phrixothrix hirtus | reverse complement strand
ATCATTTGCTCTTCGTAACATATGTACAGTAATACGGTCACAAGCTTCACTTATTTTTTGCTTTAAATGATCCAAATCTCGGGTTGTACTAGCATACACGCAGTCTATAAGGTAGCCCCATATAAAAAAATCCATAACACATAAATCAGGTGACCTTTCAGGCCACATCACAAGTCCATGAGTACCAATCCACGAATTTGGCAAAATATTATTTAAGTAGGCAGTACATTGACGAGAATTATGCGCTGGTGCACCGTCTTGTTGGAAGTAAGTATAATTTCTTCGTGTTGCTATTGGTAGGTGATCTAGAAAGTCCTCAAGTTGGTTATTCGAAAAAATAAAGTAAACTTCCTGTTTAAGGTTTTCATGAAAAAAATGGGGGCCTACTATCGGATTCCTAGAACTCCCAACCACATATTAGTACCAAAACGAACTTGAAAATTAGTTTCTCGGTTCCACTGCGGTTTTCATCAGGACATCGATAATGGAGGTTACGATTCATAAATTCGTTATTGCTAAAATATGACTCGTCTGACCATAATACTTTAAAACTAATTTGCGGATCCCTCCTGGATTTCCCAATCATCCATCTGCAAAATGTCGTTGGCCTTTCGAGATCTCCAATTGTTAAATGATGAACTTTGCAACACTTATATGGCCTAAATTTCCATTTCCTCAAAGTTTTACGTGCCGTGTCCTTTCTGACACCAGTTTCTTGCTCAATTTCTCGTACAGATACGGATCTAGGTCTTGATTCACCACGTGCGCGTACTCTATAAGGTGCTGTTCATTTTCTTCGTTGTCGACAACATGATTCGCCCTGTTAATATTCTTTGTATTTAGACTAGCTTTTAGGAGAGCAACTTCATGCGGCTTTTGTTTAGACCGAAAATTTCAAGATTTACCAGATATAGGCAATAAAGTAGAAAGTGCATATTTCTTTTAACCATAGTAGTTCTTTTATTATTCAAAATAGTGGTATCCTGTAAAAGTACGTTTGTATAACCTTTTAAGGGCTACAAAATACCACTACTAATTACTATTTTCTTTTGTTTTATTTTGAGATACAGCATAAAAATATTTTTTTTATAATGGGAACCTTAGTAGGCGTTGGAATGATTCGATGGCATTTTTCTTATTATTTCAGTGATATAAGGGTCCACCTAATAATTTTTAAAAATAACGCCAGAATTAAGTAGAACAATTTTTAAAGAAATATCAGGATACCTTTGGAAAGAAAATTAAACAAATGATATCCTTTTCTTATCTGTCATCGCTAATTATTCGCGTTTTAACAATTAAGTCTTCATTAGTTTGTGTTCATTTAAGTACAAGTTAAAAGTGTTATTGTGATCACTTCCACCTATAAATTTTTTGAAAATTTCCTTTAAAAGCTGGTCTCAAATGCCCTCCCGATTAAATTTAGGTTCATCCGTCCATAAGGTGTAGGTCAGAAAATTTCTATCTTCAGCATCTGAATTTAAAATGTAGCGAGATAATTCTACTCTCCTAACGGGGTCACCCTCCTGTATAATGGTAAGGCTGGTATCCAACTTGACGTATATTAAACCAAACTTTTCATTGTGATGCACCAGTTTCCCTCGCGGCTTTGGTAGTTGAAGCGCTTGGATTCTCTTCAAAATGCCGTAGTATTTCTTTCTCATTATCTGGTTGATATATGGAAGGAGCACCGGCATCACCTCATTTACGTTTAACTGAACCAGTTTCCGCGATATTTCTATAGGTCGTACTGAATACACGAACATTTGATATATGGCTGTTAGTAAAATGACGTTCATATTCCCGACGAGTTTTGGCAGCATTTCCATCGCAATATCCCTAGACAAACGAGATATTACCATATTCTGCATTGATATATGTAGCCATATCACAACAAAATAACGAAAACACGAAAAAATAACAAAAAGCTAATTAACTTCAACAAAAACAACGACAATAAAAATATTTAACAATAAGCTTAATATCTAATACAATATTCGAAGCGAAAAAAATCTCCAAACACTACTTTTATAATCAAAAACGCATGGAAACAGTAACACATTTTATGAGAAAGTTTGTTGCCTGCTTCGTTTTTATTGTTTTTTTTTGTAACTACAAAAAGTGGGTTCTGATATTTATACCTTGTTTGATAGCTATTATAATACGGAAGTTTTTAAAATAATATTTACGTAAGTTCCGTTGATATTTTTGTTTAAATAACTAAAAAAATATTTACTCCTAATTTTGAAAAGTAACTTTTTTAAAAGTTTTTCTTTCAAATTAGCACGAGTTCATTATGCTTTCGAATATTTTTGATTTCAAACGGAAGATTATAGTGTTGAGCAAGTATTCCAGCAAAGAAGTTCCACAAATTTAAGCTACATTTTTTGAAAATTACAATTTAAGGCATTAAGAACTATTTTTTTAAAAAAAAATGACACTCGAAATATCGCAAAACCGACTGGATTTTGTATAATGCATGTTAGATTAAATTTTATCCTTACCTCTTGTATTATCAGATCTCCAAAGGAATGTATCCAATTAACAGTAACACTATATATATATATTCCGTACGGAAAGCGGCCTGAACCCCATAAGGAAATCCATAAGAACGAACAGGAAAGAATAATTAGTTGCGTTGAAGAAAACAAGTAGCTAAATGTCGAACAGTTACTTGCCTTTCTGTATTGGAAATGTAGAACTGTGTTTTTGGTTCTTATTAAGCACGTAGCACGTAATGGTCGCAGGTTATAGTATTTTGAGTGTTTAATGGTACATAACATTTATTTGAACAAAAATGCATTATTATACGGTAGAAGAAAAAATACAAATAATTAAATTGTATAATAGTGGAATTTTACAAGATTTTATTAAATAAATGTAATGAAAACCGTATTTATTAAACAGTATTTTATTGTCACGAACATAATTATTAACCCGCTCGTCTTTAATTTATCATATGAACAGCTTTGAATTGCAAGAAATAAATAAAAATAACTAAGACACAAACGCTACACCTGAAACTTTGGAATAACTGCTGACGTGTATGTTAAAACCACTTGATTATTATTACTAGTACAGTGGACCAGCAATATATTCATTTTTATGCGGCCGTCATTTCTTTCCATTCTGTATATGAAACGGTAATTAATTTAACAATAAGTACTGTGGAAAAGATTCCATTATGGATGTTGTAGAGGTCGTTAAATAATTTCGCCCCTAACATTGCCATTACACTATTTCGGAGTTTTACATAAAAGTTGTCTAAAATACTGATATAGTAACATTGAAACCTATTTAAAAAAACGTTTTATAATAAAAATTTACACCATATTTGTTTTTGTTTTTATTTTTATTATTCTTATTATATCCATTGTAATTTTATTCAAGATTAAGATCAGCAGGAATATAAGAATAAGAATTTTCATAATATTGTCATTAAAACTAAAACGAGTTCCAGGTAGGAACTGCGTCGGATTTTGACAGAATGTCAATGTTTCACTCACCTTTGTAAGAGGCTTTATCAGAAGAAAAGGATATCGCCAAAAGCATAACAGCTCAACTTATCAATCAAGCCAGAGCTGAAAATTCAAGCAATTGTAGAAATGGAGGACGACTATGGGCATTTATAGTAAAATCGGAGAATGCGCTTGCGGCAATGACAATGGTGTGCAGGATAGTCTGTCATACTCGATATCTCTTTCTTCATTATTTGAAGTCACACTGGTGGCTTGGTTAATAAGTTGAGTTACTGTGATTCTAACGATATCCTTCTGGTCTTATAAAAGTGTGCCAAGCGTAGATATTCTGTTTTAACTTGTCACAGCTCGTTGCTATAAGTTAACATTACCTTTTTCTATTATTTCGATAGTTAACCAAAAGCATGAGTAATGACTTGATGTTAAAGCAGCTGCCGGGGAAATCATCGGCCTTAATGGCCAACAAAGTCAAAGCCCACGATCCTCAGTTAACTATAAAAAAGGGTATGTACAACTTATCTGTTTTTAGAATGCTCTGACGTGAATGTCACAAGACTGAATTACACATGTGCGATAATGTTTACTAAGATATTTCAGGGATACAATTGGGCAAGCATTTAGAACAAATGCTAGAATTATTGTCTTGCAAAGTTTATGTCCAATCTAAGTAATAAAAGCTATTCTTTTATTTTCTTCTAAATGCATCTTTTTAAATTGATAAATCCCCAAGAGAATTAAGATAAAATTTCTGGTTGTTCGTCGCAACCTCCCATAGCTTGTATGGAGATACGGAGGTCGTCCCCAGGCGGATTTCAAAACGAACAAACAGAATAAAAAGAGTGCAGGAGAAGTGCACCGCAAGGTGTGTTTCGTCCGACATGATCGCTAAGGGGAGTTGGGAATCCTCTGCTGTACTACAACTTCCTGCCGACCTGTGCAGGGCTATTAGGTGCTTTGAGATCCTGGCTGCTTGGAGAAGATGACCTCTCGATAAGTTCCACGCTAAATTGTGTACTATAGAATGGTTCTGTGTCCCACCTTTTTGAAGACGTACGATCGGTGTGGTGTTTTTGAAGTAAGCAGATGGTTGCACCTGCACACGGAAGACGGCTTCGATGGTGATCAAGTCCAATAAAAGAACGACTTAATTTGGAAGCGGCCCCTGTCTGTAAATATGCATTTTCTTGTAAAAAGTTTATTCAAGCGGGTAAATTCTCATTCAAACGGTTTCACAAATGTAAGCGAATCACTAGTTTGCCAAGAATATGAAACGAATGACAAAATGAACACAACTTGGAGACGGAAGGAAATTCGAATATCATCGTTGATTATAGCTTCACAAATTAATTTGCGGACATTTATTGGGTTTGTCAGGTCGACTTTCTGTGGTTTAGGAATATTGTACAGGACGATTCACATAAACCTTTTCAACTTAATTAATTTATAAATTTCCATCGGCTAATGCGATAGACGTGGTATTGGAGAATTAAGCTTGTCAAGTTGCGGAAATTAACATATGGATGTCGTTGGTTATTGACAGTCAAAACAAATTGATATACGCAGTGATAAATGAGGAAACATGCAATATTTTCTTTGAAAGCATGTTTTTATGATGAAAAGCTATTGGTTAAAAATTTTTTTGATTGCAGCACATAGAGTATTCAAAATAGATCTTAATGTTCGTAATGTGTCAAGTAAGCTAAAAATTCTTTAGATGGTGAGAAAACTCAAAGCAGCTGACTCATTTTAGCGGTATTGGTAAACATTGTCTGTGATCTCTCAAATGTGCGTGATTATGTTCACCCACCTACTTCATTCTAGCTAGGAAACTAGAGTTTGTTGGAGAGCAGCAAATAAAGCGAAAATTCAACTATGTAAAGTGTTATGTAGCACATGAATTGAAGGAACCTGATAAGAAAAAGCAATTGCGCTATTGCCAATTGTTCCATGACATTATTTACGGACGAGACTTGGTTTCACCTATCTAGCTACGCCAACTCTCAAAACAGTAGATATTAGGCTGCCAAAAATACCAATGTTATCTTCGAAATACCGCTCTGTTTTGAAAAGGTTGCTGTCCGGTGTGCAGTGTTAGCTTTGAAAATGGCCAGGCCCATGTTTTTCGACGAGACCGTGAACAATGAGGTTTACGGTCGCATAGTTGACGAATTTATGGAACAACTCACTTACATCAATTTAATAGAAGGCTATTTTCAAATAATCTATGACTTATCAGATCATTTAACCTAACCTGTGCTGACTTATTATTATGAAGTTACTTATCTAGAAACACTACAGGAACTTCGCGATACCATCAGGATCAATGTTACTGTTCATACACCTTAACAAACATCACTGAATATGATGCGATAAATTCAGTTGTGTTCACAGAAAGGTGGAGGATATTTCCAACATATGAGGCTTGCTATTTAAATAACGACACTGATCAAGTTGCCTTGAATTGAATAATTTCCTAGCAATGGTAACAGATTAACCTAGGTAGTTTAAATTGCACAAAACAAATTTTCATTACCATAACAACTAACAACTAACTTAAAATACTACTGTAAAATTTTACTACTAAAAGTTAACGCATTGCTGTATAATAAAATTTCAAATAAATTCATATTCACTGAGATTACAGGAATCTATAAAGTTGAGTATGAGTCGATCACCAAGTACCTATTTTTAAAAGGGTTAAATGTTAAAGAGATTTGGGAAGATAAGTTTGAAACACTTGGCGATCCTTGCCCTTCGTATAAAACTGTAAAAAATTGGGTTACACCTTTCAAGAAAAACAAATTTGCAGTAAAGATGACGGGACACCTGGCAGACCGATTTCTGTGCCTACTCCAAAATATATCGATGAAGTTCACAACATAATATTATCGGATCGTCTAATTTGATTAAAACATACAACACTAAAAATTTTATAAAAATGTGTACATTACATAACACTTCAATTTTGATATGAAAATAATTTCTACAGAATTAATTCTCAAATATTTGAATGCAGATGAAGAGCGAGCAATAGTGACAGCGTTGCGCTTCAAATGTGCTTGTTTTGACGAAAATACTAATTTTTTGAACCGTGTTATTACGATGGATGGATATAACAACAGTCGATGGAATTGAGGTACTCTGGTTCGCGAAGACTTAAGAAATCGGCTGCAAAAGTTCTTGCTTCAGTTTTTCGGGGTTCTTGTGCAGTAATTATGATTGATTACATGGAAAAGGGCAAAAAAATAACTAAGGAACACTATTCCACATTATTAACAACTTTGTGAAGAAAAATTATGGAAGAAAAGACGCGATAAATTATATGACTACGATTTATGATTTAAAGTCCAAACTACTTAAACCTTCTTATTATTGGTCAGATTTGGATCTTTCGGGTTATTATATGTAGCCTCAAATGAAACAATATTTGAAAGGGCGTAAATTTTCTTCAACTTGCAAATAATAGAAGCTGTGGAGAACCAGTTTGTCGAGAAAGAAGAATATTTTTTCTTAGAGGTTTACAGAAGTTACAGGATCGCTGTATTACTTTAATATAGAAATACGCCGATTAAAAAAATATCTTCATTTCCAAATCGTTTTTTTTTCTAAAGTAGGCTAAAGACTGTTATTTTGTCATGTATGTAGATTTAACTCTCAGCAGTCAAAATGTGGTAATGTTATTCGAATTAGTAACTGAATTCTTTAGGAATTATTAAGTGTTGTGTCGTTTTGCCAAAAATTGTTCGACTTAAAAATTGAACAAAGAGTTAATGTTAAGTGTTTAGTAAAACTTGGCCAAAATCCTAGTGAAACTTATTGTACTTATAATCAAAGGAGTTTATAAGGTGATTATGCAAAGTCAGGCCTCCAATGTCTGTGATAAATGATGGAAGTGCCGAAAACGTTCCAAAAATTGTTAGAAAGACAGACGTTAAACATAAGAATCATTTTTGAATTATTAAATATCAATAGGGAAGTTATTAGACAAATTTCGCACAATAATTTAAACATGTCTGTGTTAAATTACTAAAAATCTTATACTGGACCAGGAGTCCCGCGCTGATGTTTTAGATAAGCTTAAGTGAAATGCAGGTTTCTTGAATTTTGTTATTACGTGTGATAAAACGTGGATCTCCCAATATGCAC
The DNA here is from genome assembly GCA_024586415.1 of Phrixothrix hirtus. Taxonomy (NCBI): domain Eukaryota; kingdom Metazoa; phylum Arthropoda; class Insecta; order Coleoptera; family Phengodidae; genus Phrixothrix; species Phrixothrix hirtus. The sequence continues at coordinate 6,498 of JAHWXV010706704.1, read as the reverse complement.
TGGAAAACGCCAGACTCGCCCAGTGTAAGAAAAGCACGAATGAGCAAATCGAATTTTAAGCCAGTGTTTTTTCGATGTTAGGAGTTTTCTGGCCGTTAAATCGATTTCTGAAGGCAGAGAAGTTAGCCAACATTATTATATAAATATTTCTAAAAAATAGAGAGAAGGAGTTCCAAAGAAGAGACCTGAGTTGTAGAAAAATTGATAGATATTGTATCGAGATCACGTTCTTGTTCATAATGGTTTATCTGTAAAGCAGTTTTTCACTTCTAAGAACTATCCTCCAACACCCTCAATATTCACCTGATCTTACGCCATGGGACTTATTTATGATTTCCAAGACAAAGCAAGCTTAAGGGGATTCATTTTGAAAGCTTTGATGATGTAAAGAAGAAAACGAAGGAACTTCTTAAGGCACTAACGGCTGAGGTTGTAACATTGTTTCCATCAATGGCAGACGCGCATGCAATGATCTATAGAAACACAAGGGAAGTACTTTGAAGTGATTGTTATGTAGTTGCATCTTTTGCTTAAAGTGATTTTGTAATCAACGCAGTCTCGTAGGCTTTGACAATACAATTCTCTCATATTTATTGCATAATTCTGTACTGATTTATTCTGATTTATTTAAAATGTAATGTAGTTATATACTGTAAATGTTTAAAGAACCGCCCTATGTATTGAATAGTGTTTAATAAAGTCTTTAGTAGTTGAAGATGATAGATCTAATTCAGCTAAAACACTAGGATCATAATTTTATACTATCCGTTGCATATTCATTATAATTTTAATAAATCTGGCAGATTATGAATATGCATATTTATTTACCTGCAATAGGTTGATTTCTTTAAATTTTTAAAGTGTAATAAAAATTATCGGCTATTTGTTCAGTAATGAGAGGTTTATAATTAGTCGATGGATATAAAATATTATAAATACATTGATCGTAATATAAGGTTCTTTATTTTGTATTTAATTCCTAAATATCTGTTAAGTATATCGTTTTTATTTGATGTTAGTTTAATGTGGAGGTTTATTTTATCCGAAATACGACATAATAATTTTGTTTAAAAGTCCGATCCTGCTTTTCAGCCCTTACGATGCCATCAGCCACCCCAGTGCTAAAAGCCTTTTGGATATTACATGCTAAAATGGGGGTAAGTAATTCGATTTGTGCCTGCGTCTCCGGCTAACGGCCTGCTCGCGAGCGGGGTATCTGTCGCATAATGAAATGTTTAATTAACTTGCAAACAGAGATCTCAGCTGGACCCTCTCATACAATGATATTTGCACTCTAACTAGGTTGCCATTATGTTACCCCGTCTCATTCCAGCGGATAAACGATCGTTCATATAATTGATAGCTTTAAATCTGAAGCAAAGTCTAAGTGGGAAACGTTTTACAGAGTGAAATAAAAAGTGTTTGATTTTTCCGAAGTTTTTAATTTGTGTTCAGTTTGCAGCATTAATTTTTGACTGTTAACTCTCGAAGTCTTACACCCCAACATGTATAAATCGTGATAAATTTTTACATTCATTTGGATACGATCGACCAAATCGAAGCATTTATGTTCGCTCTGAACGATTCTGAACAGAGCACCACTGTTCCATTCCCAGTTAAGCTATAAATTAAAACTTCACAATGTGTTTCATTTATGTAATTTGATTTTTGCCCTAAGCAGTTTTGAGTTTGCATCGAATGCCGTTCACGTCCTATTACATATTTTATAAGTTTTCCAGTGGATGACATTAATATCGGCGATAAAATAACTCCAAAGCACGTTTTTAATACATTAACCTTCTCTCGATACAAATAAAAAAACGTTCCATTTTTTCATATTTTCCCACTTTTCTCTAAGTTTTAACTTTATGTTTTCAATTTTCGTTACTGTTATTTCTATAATACAATCCTATTTCATTTTAAACAGTTTGACTTAAGTAAATACAAGCTTTTTTTGTTTATAACCTTTATTTTAACTCGTACCCATTGTGGATTTTTAGAATTCCAAGTTTATAGCTTTTCTTTTAAAATTTTACCCGGATATATATTTTAAAATATTTATCTTTTATACTCATTTATGGAAACTGCAATTTCGTAGTACAAACAATATCAATTACTATATCTAATTAATTAATAGGCCTTTTTAAGGTTCCCAAATTTAAAGATTCGGAACTTCTTTACTTTTTATCTGATTGGATTGCAATTGCGAAATTACATTTAAAATGCAATGCTTTAATGCACCAATATCGCAAATTCTGACAGTTTAAAAAATAACGATACAAATAAAGTTATCGAAAAACCTGGTGCATAGATCATAACTTCACATGTATAATTATAAAATGTCAGCCAAAAATACTCGCAAATAAAGGCAATATGAATTTTTAAAATTCAAACAGTAACTGTCTGCATAGACCCCATAATCCAACTAAAAATTTATATTAGACCCAATTATACCTATCAGCACATAATTTTAAGAAATAACATTTCATACTTATTTTATTGATCTTTGCAATACACAATTTTACTTTTTCTCACCCTATATGAAATGTAGCCAAAAATGAAAGTATTGTTTTAGACCAAAATTTTCGATGTAGAAATTTAGTGGAATATACGTTTACGGGTTCCTTGAGTACGAAAACAATTTTCAGAAATAGGTCTGTGTGAATCCGTGCATGCGTGCATGGGTGAGTGAGCAAGTAAGGTGTACATTTGTAAATGTGTCCGCGTGTGTGTGTGTGTGTGTACGTGTGTCCGTGTGTTATTATTTTCGTGCGTGCTTGCATACGTAAGTGCTTGAGTGTGTTCGTGCGTGTATCCGTGTGTAAATTTGTGCGTGTGTGTGAGTGCACGGGTACGCGTGAGCATACACGTCGAGGTGGAATGCCGGTGTGCGCGCGTGTGCGGGTGGATGTTTGCTTGCGTATGTGTGCATATACGGGTATGCGTGAGCGTGGAGGTATACGTGGGTACGAGTGAGCGTGGAGGTGTATGTGTACGTGTACGTGTACGTGTACGTGTACGTGTGTGTGTGCGTGTGCGTGTGCGTGTGCGTGTGCGTGTGCGTGTGCTTGTGCGTACGCGCGTGCGTGCGCGTGCGTGCGCGTGCGTGTGCGCGTTCGCGTGCGCGCGCGCGCGTGCGCGTTTGTATGCGAGGGCGCGTGTGCGTGCGCTTACGCGTGCACGTGCGTGTGTGCGCTTGTGTGCGTGTACTTGTGTGTGTGTGTGTCTGTGAGTGCGGGCGTGGGCGCGTGCTTGGGCGCGTGCGTGTACACGGGTGTCCATGTACGTAATTGAGCGATTACATATGTGCGCGGGTACGCGGTTGCACAGTTGTGCGCATGTGTGCGTGCGTGGGTGCGTCTAAAGTTAGGTTGCAAATAGTATCTGCCCCCAGACTTTGCAAGGATTGATTTTATCAATTACACCTCTCAGTTCTTCCTCTTTGCTTGTGATCGGATCTGAAACCACGGTCCTTATTGCCATTTCCATCTTTCTATCAACTTCGTTCTCTACGTAATTGGAACTACCATTTTTGTTTGTAAAATGTGTTACCGACTGTGGAAATCGCCTCCACTTTGGCATTGTCTGCGTATAAGGTCTGATTAAGGTGCTTGATGGGGGAGTTAGATTTGAGGTCTTTCTTGATTAATTTTAGAAACTTTGCAATATTGTGCCCTCCCTTGTCCTCTAGAGTTTGTAGTTTCTTGAACAAATGTTTTTGACTGCTCTTAATATGTTTTGACTTCTTTTTGAAGCCTGATGTACACTATTCTGCTCTAGAAGTGACGAGTTTTGGTCCAATTCTTTTCAGCTTTGTTTTTGGTTTGTAGTATTTCTCTGTCTTTCGCCTTTAACCCATCTATTTATGCAGTTAGGTTTATAGGGACTTGATTCTCAGTAAGTGCCAATTTTTCTATTCTGGTGGAGCTTTCTACCACCTCCTTTATCTTTGCTTCTTATTAAATTTCCCTTGTCAGCGACATGCCGTTGTGTAAGAAGATATATCTTGGTGAAGACGTCATGTTCTTGCTTAAGATTGAGTTAAGGATGCCAAATGCTCAAGTATTGGCACCACTTGGTAGGGTGTGAGTTTAACTTGTGCACTGTCTTAATGATGCAGTAATTTCTAAATATGTGCTGAATAAATAGCGTGATTACATCTCCTCGACAGTGCGTTGTGTCTACAGTTTTAGGTAGGGTGTACAGCGCTTGAACAAGATGTCTTTCATTGGCGTAAGTCTTTCCGACTGCCCAAGGAGACATATTTCAAACTTAGAGTTCTGCCTATTACTCTAGGGCGGTTACGCAGGATAGTGATTATAGTTTCTTTAAGTAATGCTTTAGTCGAGTATTGATATGCCGCGATCAAGTTGGAGTTCCGTTTTGATACTCATGGCTTCCATGTTGGCTACCAGTGTTATTGGATCCAGCTTCTAGCAGCAAATGTTTTTAGTAGGGATTACTACTAGAGTTATTGGATCCAGCTTCTAGCAGCAAATGTTTTTAGTAGGGATTACTACCCATCCATGGGTCGGTTCTCCCGATCCTTCCTAAATGTTCTATAAAGACCTATGTTAAAAATATAGTTAGTGTTTAGGTGGGTTTAAATGATCAAAGGAACAATTCGAGTTCTATTTTGTGCAGTATGCGTAAGGAATTTGTGTGTTATAATCCTGTAATTTATTTTACTATTTCCTGGAGCATCTTCATGAACAGATGGATTATTTTCTCCTTTTTTGTTGCGTTGTTATTATTTGGGTTGTCTGCCACATGATACATTCGGAAAATGCTCTAGTCTTTTTAATTCCTTCTCATTTGGTGGGGCGTATTTTTAAACTTAAAGGGTGGTCACTTTCGCAGTTACTGCATTTTGATGATGACGACGTTGGTATCCTAAACTTAGCTGCCTATTTGTGAACTTCACACATTTGTATGCGATCGTATATCTGGCTATATGTAATATTAGACCGTCTGAGTCGGTCTTGTCTTTGGCTCCGTCGTTATCTCAATATTTAAAGCTTTCCTAATGTTGAACATTTCGCTTCCTTCGGCTCTCTTAGGAGTGTTTACAAGTAAAAGATTAAACGTCCTTATTCTATTCGCTGATTTTCTTATTGAGTTGTACTTAACAGCTTTTTCTTCAAGATATTTTTCGATTTCGCCTGTCGGTATTGTTTTTGATATCCATCTGAGGACCAAAGATTTTTATCTTCCAGTAGTTGGAATAGATAGAATGGTACATTTCTTTGATCTAAAATCCTCATTAAAATGTGATAGTCAATAGCTGTCTTCATGAACATCATAATACGCGCGTGCGCGTGTGCTTGTGTGTGTGCGTGTGCGTGTGAGCGAGCACGCGCGCGCGCGTGTGTGTACTGAAGATATTATCATGTTGTGAAGTACCACCCGACAAATTCTAATTTTAAGCAGTAAAAATAAAAAACCTTTTGTATTGTATTTAATTAAAAACAAAGGTTATACATATGTATGATACTTATATGTTATTTAATTTTTGAGATATGTTGTTCATAATTAATACTTCAAGTACTACCGGCTACTTAATTTTCAAACATTTATTAGAGAAGCTGCGATATTTATATAAAAAATAATTAACTACTTAAGCAATACACTAAATTTTAAAAAATCGTTACAGTCTATTTCAAGAAAATCGGGGAAAACGAAAAATTCAGAGTATTTAAAACTGACAGAAATAAAGTGGTACTTCTATTTATGCGATTTTATCCAAATTCTTAACTTTACTCACAAAGGCGGTTATGACGTCAAATATAACTTTTCATGTAGCTAGAACTTCTATTTCCATAGTTATTTTATTCAGAGCTAATAGCAAAAGTACTTACGGTTACTCGATTCACAAAATATTTTCTGAGAATCTTCCAAGATTCTATGAAAGGGCATCAAATTTATAAGAAATATGATGAATTTAAATAAACTTGTTATACTCAATTTCGAGAAAAACGGGAAAAACAAAAATTCGGAAAATATATAAAAAAACAAATAAAGTGGTACTTCCAGTTATTGGATTTTAATCAAATTCTTGATTTTGCACACAAGACATGACCTCAAATAAAAATTTTTATTTAGCTAGGATTTTTAATTCCAAAGTTATTTTATTTAGAGGTAATGGTAAAACTAATTTCGGTTAATCGATTTATAGAATATTTTCTGGGAAACTGCCTAGAATATATGAAAAAGCATTTAATGTCTAAGAACTATAGCAAATTTAAAAGCTCGTTCGAGCCAATTTCAAGAATATTAAAATTAAAGAATGACAAGGGTAAAACGACGCTTCCACTTATCTGATACAAGTGAAATTGCTGCAGGCTATTTTCCAGTAATGTCCATGCTCACGCGCACACGCACAAGCAGACATGCAGACATACACGTACATATATACACACACACACACACACACACACACACACACACACACACACACACACACACACACACACACACACACACACACACACACACACA
>JAHWXV010706694.1:0-14627 GCA_024586415.1 Phrixothrix hirtus | reverse complement strand
AAAGCTACTTTTCCCATATTATCTATATTTACCCTACTCGAATGTTAAAATTTCAATATGTAATCCTTTAGAGGACATTTATAAACGGATACACTTTAATCAAGTAACTATGAGTGTAACAATGATCTTGAATCTATATACCAATTCCTTCCATTTTCAATACTATCTCTCTAAAGGCTCTTCTAAATAAATAGATGAGAAACTTTTACTGTTTTAACCATTTTGTAATATCTATAGACGTTTTAGATGGTTTCCTATTTTGATTTGGACTTAGTGCTTTCTAGGCTTTTCTTGAAATATGTTTTTAGAAACTTTATCGTTTTTTATCACTCACCATAGTAGTTTTCTTTGCAAATGATAAATATGAGATACAAATCTGACATGGGTTTTCTTTATTTTGTTGTATAATTTGACTAATGCCATGAACAATGTCTACATGTCATGAACAATATCTGCCTCAGACATTGTTCATGGTAACCAAACATACAAATTGATAATACCAGAGTTATGATTACCTTCTCATAGGCGTGACATATAAATGAAATTTATAATTGACAATGAACATGATGTATTACAATTTAAACTCGTTAATGTTAGATATGAATTATAACATTTTTCACTTGATTTAAGTAAAAGTAATATCAATTTCTAAATTGAAGTTGATTAAAATATTAAACATATGTAAAATCTTGATACACGTCTTTGCTGAATAATTTGTTCTTCTATCTATTATCTAGTTTCAAAATTGTTGGTAGTGATGTCACACTAACAATTTCGTGCAATGGAACTTTGCGGGACGTGAGAGGACAGAAATAATACTGTAACAACGCTATATGGCTCATACTAATTACGTAATACTTCAGGAAACGTCAGTACAGAAGCGGACCCAGTTTCGTAAAGCTATAAAGGAATTATAATACCCACGGGGTTAAGATATTTGGTCTTTATAATTGGTTCAGCCTGTTTTTCAAAGGATTATAATATGTAAGCAGAACTAATAGTTGTATTGAAAGCATCTACTCATTTAGAACTCAATTTGTAATTAACTAGATACCTTTTCTCATGTGTTATTTTTATAAATACCTTTAATTTACATTCAGTTTCAACCTATTTTATTGGTCGTAAAGCCTCTTACGTTTTTATTTGCGTTTATTATTATGTAAACTGTATATTTACTGTTGTTGTAAGGTGTATACCTTTTAACGATGCTGTATTTTGCATGTGTTTAATTTATTTATTGCATAATTTATTTGTTGGGCCTTTTACAATTATTATTTTCATAATCCTAGCAATTTTGCATGCATAATATTTATGTTTGCATTTAACTCTGATATTAATTGCTTATTATATGCATATTTTGTACCAATGGTACTTCGTTTGTTATTTTAAATATTAGTTCAATGAAAAGCTATAAATATTTAATATTCAATTATTAAAATTTAAATTTAAATTGCCATTTTTATTTTTTCACTTATCCTAGTTTCAAACCTAATTAATATTTACAAATTAAATTCAGCTTTATGTGCACAGAGGGCTAATTAAACAAGCTTCGTTCTATTATACACTAGATAGCATGCTTTAAAGATGACGGTAATCGTTCGATTTCTAATATCGATCGTGATTCTTCGTTGATATTTCAAAATGGCCGATGAGCGCTTGTTTATACTGTACAGAATGGGTCAGATTTATATAATTAAATTAATTTTCTTTGCATATTTCGCTTGTGGAATATTTAAAACTAGTACTGTGTTCAATTTGAAAACTCGTTAAATTCATGTAAGGTTTTCTGGTGTCAGGCAAAGATTCGTCGATCAGGGTATGCAGAGTAAATTAGTATTATATGTAGGTAATTGTATAAGTTTCAAATCAAATATTTATGCATGATTCTCTAATTTTAAATTTAAAGATTTATAAACAAACACCTGTCTAAACATTTCGAATCGTTTTAAAATGCGTTTCAAAACGTAGTATTTAATAAATATTATTATTAAATTACTTTAACCGGAGCAAAAATAAACGTTTCCATTCAACGAATGAAATTATTTTGATGAATAAACAGAATAATGTCGAACGTCTCAACTCAATTAATGTACGAGATTAGTCTGATGCAGAATACTCGCCGGTCGGTTATTTTATACTAAAATCCGGTGTTTATCAAGCTCAAACAAGAATCGTTCTTAAATACATTTTTGCTGTAAAATACTATAAATTAAATGTTTATGACAAAAATAATTACAGAATATCGTATAGAACGTCATAACGGTTCACTTAATTTAACATTTGAAGCAATTAATTAACTGAATTTTAGGCAAAATAAATAAAATGATTTACAGCTTAAAATTGGCCTATAAAACTAAATCAAATTTATACAATACATGCTAAAAAGGATGATGATATTATTAGTAATACAATATTAAGGATATATCCCCCTGTTAAATAATTATTTACGTTTTTGAGTATTAAAAATTCCATACTTTATAATAAGAAATGTCTGCAGGAGGCGACAGCTGGTATTCGGGTGATGCCTCAATGTACAATCGTCAACAATGTTTAATGTTTAATAATGTTGTGCGCTACTACTTAACATGGTGTCTAAATTATACCTGATGTCAGTGCCAACAATTTTGAAACTAAATGATAGACACAGACATATCAACAAATAATTCCCTACATTTTTAAAAAAGTTTACCTCTCTGTGCTGAATCATTTTCAATGGCATTCTATTTTCAAGGAATAATCTATTTTCTTTGTCCTTTGCTTCATTTTCATTAATTCTTGTTACTATGCGAATCACAGCTGTCGTTACTGGGATTCCCCTATAGTTAGTCTTTTATTTCTCTTCTTTCAGATGGAGATATTTGCTAATCTGATTGTGATGGTATCTCTGCTGCTTCCTTCAGTTTGTCGAAAATTTTCATTAAAAATAATGACCGACTTCATATTTCACTAATTTCATTGTATCATTTTCCAGTCCAATGTTTCCTTTTTTTCCTTATTTTAGTGTTTCTATTATAACTTCCACATTGGTTTCTCTGTATTAAGGTCTATTTGCGTATGTGACTCATTATTGCGGTGTTATTAGTGGTTTTCTCGTATTTTTTTATTTTTTCTAAAGCTTTTATTGATTTATTATATCCAATAGTACTATCTACATCTTTACATATTCTATTCAAAAGTTCAAAAGTTCATTCTTCTTTTTGTTCATTATCCTATTTACCAGCTGCCATGTCGAATTTCCACATATTTTTTTTTCATTCTTGTTTCTTGTCTGATAACGATTTGCTATATTTTTATTTTTTGTGATTGATCAAATAATCAATTATATATGTCTCTTTGGCTGCTTGCAATGCTCACTTATTCAGATTGTCACATAACTTTGACGTTACGTCCTTTTCATTTTTTAATTTATTTTATAATTTCTTGAAATAATGTTCGCACACTAAACTATTTTAATAAATATCGCTCTTTGGTGTTTTATAGAAGCTGTGTTTTTCGTTTTACCATTTATTTAGTGATTTTTAACTTTCTTTATCTACGGTAGTGTAAGAAATTTACTAACATTGCTCAAAATTTCACATATGCTAATTTCAACAAATGTTCACATTTTGAGGTTTTGTGTGTGTGTTTATAGGTTTGGTGTATGTGCTCAATTGTTTATCCAAGATAGTTCAAAAATGACATAACGAATTTCTCTCAAATTTGGAGGGTGCAGACTAAAAGACGTTCTCAGTAGTTGAAAATATTTGGTTTTGATCAATAAAATGAGCTAGTTGGGGTAGGTTATGGAACGAGCTCTACCTTAAGATAAAAGTGAGTCTTGCTAGATCATTCTATATTTGTTTTACTTGTAGTGTGATTTTGCACATCAGTTGTTCGGATGTAACTAGGATTAGATTTTTTCGCTTATTTAGGAATCAAAAGTATAAATTAGGAGCTTAAGGAAGTAATATATTTTGTTCGGTTCGGTATTTTATAAATTTACTAGAAAATTATAACGTATTAAATAATGTTTCGATAAAGTAGTAAGTACTACTATATCTTATGCGTGTTATTTTTATAATAACGGATGTCCCAAAATTTGGCAAAATATTTTACATTTAATAAAACAAACTATAGAATATATCAATGACTATTTTTTTATTCGAATGTAAAAATATGTTCAATTTTGTGCAATAGGATATCTTTTAAAAGACTGCTCCGAGTTTCCTTATACATTTTCATATAAATTGTACCGTGTCATCAATAACTCAACGATGTTATCCTTTAGCCTAGTAGTTAGATTATTGAAATAGACATTAACCTTTCACATATATTCAAAAATAAAAGTGCAAGGTCGTTAAATCGTAACATCTCGACACCCAATTGACAATACTCTTTTGTGGGATACACGGCCTCAAAATTTTTCTTGAGCTAAAGCAATTTCTTTATTAGACGTATTCCAAGTGGCGTCGTCCTATTGAAACCCAGCCTATGTCATCCAATTCACTCCCCATTTCATGAACTCACCAACCAGCAACATTGACAGTATTTCCACCATCATCTGCGAAAAGGCTGAAACTTGATGTACTTACATCGTATATCTATAAATAAGAGATTAATGCGAATTAAATGCGAGCAACGGAAACAATGATTTAATGAACAATAATTGTTGGTACATTCCAAAGCACAAAATTTTGTATTATAAATAAATTGATTAGATATGAAAAGTAATTTATACAGAATTATTTAATGGTAAAGAAAAAATACTAAATAGTGCAAGAGAACTAGGTTTAGGTTGAAAGAATCGCTAAAAATACATATTAATTAAATTTATTATTAATTCAAGAAAAATAAATAAAAATGCCTCTTAAAATTGAAAGTTTTATATGGTACCAAAATTTCTCTTTGTAAGACCCACACTGCAGAATAAAATCTTCCTAGTTACTACGTTTCAGCAAATTCTTGTTAAATATCGCATCTTTAATTAACCAAAATGCAAACAAAAATTACCATGCAAGCGCTTGCAGTTGGATAACTAATTATTAAATAGCAAATATAGTTCAGTATCAAAAGTTATAAAAATTATTAGTGGTATAAAATTCCTAATTTATATGAATATAACAATTTGGTAATAATATACAATTAATTATTTGTGGAACAGTAAGTTGCGAAATTGCAATGAATTAATTTTAATCATGACTGTTTAAAAAAACAAATTTCATCAAAAAACAAAACGTGTTTAAATATTATTTATACTATACCATACGGATGCAGAACCAAAGATAGATAAATACAAATTTATTAACACCAAATTTATTGTAAGCTGTCATTTCGATTAAAGGACAAATATGAAAATTTAATAAATTGAACGTAATACTCAAAGTTGATAACTCCAAACAATACGGCAAATGTGTAATGGCATCTAAATACCTACAATAGAAGCAGAAGTAATAAAAGTTCAAAAAAATAAAAAGAGAGGCACGCTCCATCAAGGCAGGAATTACAAATTCAAACACTTTAGAAAAGATAAAAACAGATTTTCACCATAAAACGACTTATATTAAGCGGGTACACGGTAACTTTGTCAAATTCCATTGGATCTTTCCGCGGTTTTAAATTTGTCAACGTTCCGTTTTATCTACATAATGTGGGTCGTTCTATGATGAAAAGATATTGTGTTATGCCTTTTTGCAAATGTTCGAATTTGTAATTCACATCTTTATAGGTGTTTCCTCTATCTTTTTGAATGTTATACCGATATTCTAAATCAATCTTTAAATAGAAAGTTTATTAAAGCAATGAATTACTGTTGAACATGATGGGCGAGTGCTGTTAAAAAATATTCTGTTAAACATCATTAAAAAACTACTGTAATTTACAATATAAATAGTGGCATGCTGAATACTGTATTTTCCATTACCATATTTGAATATTTTCAAAAATAACTAGGCGCAACCGTGATTCTCGTTACCATTAAATATAGCTTTTCAAGCACAAAATTGCGTAGAAGGGAATAGGAATGAAATTTGCCGTAATAATCAGATTAATATTAAGTTTAAAGAAATACCAAATACGTATTTGTATATCTTGAATAATATTCAACAACCTTATTGAGGTAGCAACATTGAATATTAAAACATGTTAATTTTAAAATTTGAATATTTGATATAATTGAACACCGATGTCCGATTCCCAGCCAAACGAATTTTTATGATATATATTTACCGAAAATTTTAATATCATTTAATGCCACTAATAACTCAAATGCCTTTAAATAACATTTTACTGAAATTTGAAAACAACTTGCGTTGAAAAAATCTTAGCTGGAAATGAACTAAATCGATTTCTTTAGAAGTTGGGGCTAAAAATTAATAACCATGCGCCATCTATCAACACAAAATTTAAATAAAATGGAAAATGTAATATTTAAATGCTAAATATGTCCAAATAGAATAATGAATATTCGATATTGAATTAAGGAAGTTAATAGTGCTAAATAAGGAATTTTGAATAAAATAAAGAAAAAATACTGAATAAGAAAACAAAGGCAAAAATTTGGAAACATTTTAAATATTTGATGTTTGCTTTAGAACAATCCGACAGTAGAAAAAGAAATAGTACTAGATATTAGCATTTTGGTTGCATTCAATATTTATTTACAGAGAAAGCAAAATTTATACGTGCTTTTAGATGTGAAAATTTCATGTTACAGTTTACATCTTAAAGTTAATATTTAAAAACTGCATGTTCGACAGGTAAATCACTGACCGAAACACATAAAGTAAGTCAGGATCATTAACGTTATTTCAATTCCCCTGTAACTGCAATACTTTTTCTGCCAAGAATCGGAACAAAGTACAAAATAGGGATAGAAAGGGCAACTCAGCGAATTGAGGTAATCGATCAAACTTTGTACATACGAATAGGATAGCTCGAAAACCAAACGTCGTTGATGAACAAAATTTTATATTTAAGTTTGCAGCCGCATCAATTTGACTAAACTCGGATAACTGGAAGTGCCGCTTACTCTTGTCATTTTTCAGTTTTTCGCGATTTTCTCGATTTCAGCTCTAACAATTTTCTCTAAACTTACTGTATTTTTTAGTCATTTATATAATCTAAGCGGTTTTTCAAAAAAATTTCTGTAACTCGAATACCCGGAAGTACCTTTATTGTTAACTCTGAATAAAGTAACCATAAAATTAAAAATCTTATGCAAAAGGAAAGTTATATTGAGGTTATAAGTAACTATTCTTGTATGGAAAAACAAGAATTTGCATAAAATTGAAGAGCATGAAGTACCTTATTTTTATCATCTTTAAATATTTCTCGAATTTTTAGTTTTTCGCGATTTTCTTGATATTGCCTGTAAAGATTTTTTTAAAATTTAGTGTAATTTTTAGTTATTTAATTCAATTTTATATAAACTAAGCGGTTTCTCTAATAAATTTCTGAAAATGGAGTAATCGGAAGTACTTGAAGTAATAATTGTAAACAATATATCTCAAAAATTAAACATCCCAGAGAAATGAAATTTATTATTTATGTTTGTCATCTTCCTCGTATACGACGGCAAGAATTTAGTTAAAATCGAATGATTGGAAGTGTTACTTTATTCTAGCAATGTCTATGTTTTTTCCGATTTTCTCGAAAACAGCTCGCGCAATTCTTTTAAAACTTTCTTTTATTCTTATATCTTTGATACCTCTTTATATGAACTTTGTTATCCGAGTTATCCGAGACATCTCTGGAGCAAGGTAGCGTTTTGTGTGTTCAGTAATTTGAATAGGTGACCGTTGCAATTATCGTTCCCAAAATAAACGTAAATAATATTTTAATCATTTGTGGACTTTATTTGCATATCTATGTTAGTAAAAAAAACTGATTGTTGCCTCACACCCGATTTTTATTAAAATAAAGGTTAGCTGCTTTTTCCGCTCTGGCCATCAATCTATGCGGACAAAGTTATGATATTTGTAGGCTAAAAGAAACGAAGAAGAATACAATTCAAGTTATGAAACTCGAATGTCTTTATTATAATGTTTACATGTTTATATACAAATTTGTGGATTATGTGATTAGTAAGTTTAATAAAGTTTACGTACATGTCTTAAGTGAAATGCGCTTGTGCTATAAATCAATTCAATTTATTCAATATCGGAAGGCGCGCGTTGATGTTTCTGCATAAGTATAAGAAATTTTATGCCAGATATGAGAGTTTTAAGATTACAAACGTTTTGCATTCCAATTAAATGGGTTTGCTTCATATATTTTAATAACTCAGCAGATCATTGTGCGCTGCCGAGTCATTGCAGTAGTCGATTACTAATTTATGAAAAAAATGGTTTCCTTCGTATAAAAATTTTTATCTAACTGTAGGAGAAATATTTGTTTATAATACGTACGTATTAGTTTTCTGATTGTTCTTACATGAATTTTTAGTAGTTTACAGTTTGAAGTTCAGGGTTAATTAATCCTTGCATTTTTATTTTTACTTAAATTTTAAATGCCATTTATATATCTAGTTGATCTCTAAAGTGATCTTCTATCTTCTATCTTGTATTTAAATTTATCTAACTTTAGTTCTTAAATGTTCGGTATATTATTTAATTCTTAGAATTAATTGATCATGGGTTCACCATTTATTATGCAAATATTGCCTGTATTCCTACTTTTAATTCACTTATTTATTACCGAAGGTGCACAAAGTACCTGTTCAATGATTTAAACAGATGTTATGGTCAAATAAAAGGTTTTGGAACGCAGTTTTATAATTTTTTTAAGCCTATATTATTGAAACGAACAAGAGGTAATTGTTTTATTTTGTTACAGGAATAGCGCATCATTTAGCTGGTCTTCCAGGCCCTCCTCCCGATTGGGTAACGTTAACAGGAAGACATCAGTATCCGCCTTCGCCATTTCTACCTCACCATCATCCCCATTTTACTCACCATATGTTCGCTGCATTAGATAGCAGACAGTTAAATGCTTCACCAAGAATAGCAAACGGTAGGGATCTCAATATATTATCGCCTAACCTTTTTAAAATGTGGATGTCTTTGTTTCAGAACCAACGCCAGCCTCTCTTGGACCAATTTCTATAAATTGTCATAACGGTCTATCAAACACTTCCCCAAAAAGTTCACCACTCCAGATAGGATTACTAACAACAGCCAAGACACCAACGTCACCTCAGGAAGACGACATATCCGTCACAGCATCCCCAACTCCCTCACCTCAGCCACCACCGGCATTTCCTGGAGTTCCTCCAAGTACAACACTTCAAAACAACCATTTATTTAATAATGCCCTTGCAGCTAGTTTGTTTTTGAACGCGCCGCTCTTACCACCACCCGGACAGTGGATTTATTCACAGCTGTATCCTCCAGATTGGTCATGGATACATCTACGTCATCCATCGCTTCTTCCCAGTATTCATAATAGCCCACCTCGTGAATTAAAAGCATCGAATTCAGATAGTTCGAATCCCAGTTTAGAAATTACCGATATTGAAAATAATAAAACAGATGAAGGTAGTGAAGGAGATATTAAACGAAGCATATCTAAAGATGAAGGAATAAATTTAACAGTTGCGCGTGGGAAAAAAGCTGCAATTACGTTAGTGCGACAAAGAAATGAAGCAAGTTCGGATGATAGAGACTCTGTGAAAGCTTTGCGAGGTTCTAGACATTCGGATGTGTGGAGACCGTATTAATGTTGCCAAAGAATGCGTTTTAAGATAATGTCCGCATTGAAACGAACGATTACACGTTACGATTGTAAGTTTTGTTATAAAATTATTTTTAAACGCCCGTCCCAATACAGTGTATGTATATAAATAAGTGTAAGAAAACAAATTGATACATATGATTACGTATTGGTTTCCTTCCAACATTCCTACATGACAATGTGTTGTGTTGTGTTATTTCGTTTTACGTTTTAATTGATAAATAATTATTTACAATATGTTTGTACATTTAAATATAGCATAAAATATATGAATTGTAGATAGATAGTGAAATATGACTGTTTATCATTTTTAATGTAATAGTTTTTAGCGTATTTCTGTTATAATAAAATCTATACTTACAATTTCTATTATTATACGAAAACTTATATAAAGGCCCTATGAGAACTTATTTACAAATAACAAAACCTAAATTGCTATAATTTATCAAGAATTATAATCTAAAACATAAAAATATTCACATCTATTTTAGAGAAAAAGCCGAAACCTAATATTTAACTGTAGGGTGGTGAAGGAAATGAACTAATCACCCTGTACTACTTTACGATGACGTCGGAGAAATCAGGTCAAAAAGAAATACGAAAACAAGATCATTTAAAATTAGTTAATAACCTGTAAAGGGTCGTTAGTTTTTATTGTTACTGTTATTGCTTCATCACTGCTTTATGTGGTATAATTGTAGGTTATGTTGCATTATTTCTTAATCCTGAAACGAAATTACGACTATTCTTAAAAAGTTGAATTCTTAAAAAATTTCGGTGCCTCATAATTTTAAGTTTAAATAAATGATTTAATGCTTATAAACACAAGAAAAACATGTCTTGAAGAATAATATAGGTAAGTATGACCATTAACGAATACAGTTTAGAAAGATGTAGTGGCAACGCTTTTAACAACCCTAAAATCGAACAACTCCTGCAAACACGTTCTAGACTGATAATCTACAACCTAAATCATTAGAACACAGATGGGACATTACAGAATGAATAGGACGACTTTTGCGACATCTATAGAACACATCCATGTGAGAATGTAATTTGCTTAGTTCGCCAACATTCATTTGTTCAAATTACGCAGTAGCGACCATTTGAAAAACGTAGCCCTTTTCGATTCTGTTATACGATTTAAGGTTATTCCTATTTCTTCAGAATAAGAATTTATCTGGTCGACTACGTTACTATAACGTCATGTAAGCTAGATCGGGGAGACCCCAAACTTAGAATTAATGATGGCTTTTATTGAAACTTCAATTTCTTGATTAGCCCCACTCCCCACATCCCGTCCTTTGCCGTGAATTATTTCAACAATTTGTTTTAGCTACGGTTCAAATTTTGAATTAAGCGAGGAGCAAAAATTCCAACTCGCCCCTTTTGTAGCCACACACTTTTAATAAGCGAACTTCAACTTGAGGGCCATTTATTAAATAAATATGTTAAGAGTTCGAAAAGTTGCGAGCACTAATATGTGTGTATTAATTTATTGCACATAGTTTGGTTTCTTAATTAATGCGTTTGCGATAATTGAAGCAACTTGGAGGAAAAGACTTCCCATTAAACAAAATAAAATTTTATTTTCAGTAAATGCCGTTTTAGATTTTTAAATCCTCTTTATTTAATCGACAGTCTGAACATTAGGAGAGAATAACAATTATTTTAAGTGTCTTGGGTCTTTAGGGATGTATTTAAATTCTTTGTCTATAAAAGAAAGGGTTAGGATTGAATGAACTGAAAATTGGGTATAAAAACGATTTACTGTGTTCGAGGGAGCAATTCAGGAGTTTCTGAACAGAAACCTACGCATCAAGGAGTGATTAAAAAAATAATCCTAAATTTTAATGGACCAGTAAAACAATCCGTTGGTTCTGAAGAAATAGCTTTTTTTTTGGTTGTCAAAACTTAATTCGGCGTAACCAATCATGATTTATGTTTCGAAGAATAGTCCATTGCCGAAAGATTCTTAAATTAAGGTCTTTTTTCTTTCATTATGTTTATTAAATAGTGATGAATGCCATAATCAGCTATTTTACTTAAATTATTGTCATGAAGCATTGTTGAACTAATATGTCAGCTCTGAAAATCATGTATAGAATTATTAAACACTTGAATAAAGTTGTTAAAACCACCTAATATAAGCAGACATTCTTATAAGAAAGTAAGTAAACAGAAAGTTAATACAACTAATTGAGTCCAAAAAATAAAAGTTTAACACAAACTGTTTACCTTGCCTAGGTTAAAATAGTTCGTATGTAGCGTTTTACATTTATGGTAATTACGAGCTCCAACACTCAGAAACTATAAAACTTCGATTTTTTACCGTGAAAATAAAGTTACCCAAATAAAACCAAAATTTATCACTTCTGTTATTACCAGTCTTTGACTGGAGAATCAATAGTTTAGTAAAGTCTAAGACGCAAGGAGATGGAAAAATAAGATTAGCAGCCCTAAATGCCTACTTTGAATTTGAACAGGCATACTAATGTAAATTAGTAGTAATAAATTAGCTCGCTTAATAATGTTTTAATAAATAAATATAACAACCTAAACACATTTCGCCCTCAAATGGGCATTATCAAATAAAATGTTTTAAATTAAAGGCGTTAGAAAATCTATTATGTTTAACTCGCGTTAAAAATTTAAAATTATAGCCCACGCTGCAAAAGGGAAATTCAGTAGTTATGTTACAAGAAGGCCCCTCAAAAAATTTAGCGAAAAATATTATGCATCTTTTATTAATACATTTATCCCATCTTTGCTCCATACCATTTTTTGGGTTACTGTACCAGCCAGACCCGAACTTCCTGTTTACGTTTTCATCGTTTTTGAAACGTGTACCACCAAGATCAGTTTTTAAGGGAACAAATAGGTGTCGCCTGAGGCTAAGCCTGTGCCCACCGTAATTTTCCAAGTCGTTGCCGAGATTTTCGTGATGTAGCAACACTGATCCAGTGAGTAAGTCTGCCCGTTGTCGTCGAATCACGTGCGAAGCTTATGCAAATTTTCACAGTAGGGTGCAGGATTCACTGTCGCGCCTCAGTTTCTAAAATAGGCTAGAAGCACTCCCTTGTAGCCCTCTAAGTACGTAACCTTGAATTTGTTGGTAAAATGTGAAGATTGACATTTGCGTTGCATTGAAGCACTCTTGGATGCAGGTTAATGGTGATGTACCCTTGATGCATCCCCAGTAGCAATTGAACAAATCATGTCTTCGCCTTCTTCTGAATACTGCGACAGATGTTGCAAACACAAAGTCGTTCGACTCATTTTGTAATCCTCGGTCAATTGTTGAGGTACGAAACATAGCATATTTTCCAAAACTTCAATTGTAAGTTAAACCGTGAAAACAGCCTACCGCCATTGCCACTGTGTCTACCATTGTTTGTCGACCAGCTCTATTTTCCCCAAGTCGCCGAATTGTTCTCTGTGGCGACCGCAACGGGACGAATAGGTCGGTCCGCATCAACAATCTCGGACCACCCATATAAGAATGCAACAACTCAGTTATGCACTGCTTTATGCGACAAACTCTTTACACCATAAGCTGGTTTACTGTTTGTTGTTGCGACTTTTTAATTGACCTAATTCAATTACTTAGTTGAACGAGCGGTATCTAATTACTTATTTGCTTATATATTCAGGGTCAACTAACTTCATTAGGGATGGCTCTTGTGTATAACTTAAATGATACATATGAGTACTATTATTTGCCTTATTATCTGGCTTGCGTATTGTTTAAAATCAAGCGCTGTTATTATTCTAGAACAAATATAAAATATAGGTTCCAGTCTATTTCTTAAATTCAAGTTCAAATTTATGTTATTTACATAATAAAAAGAAACAATTAAAGTAATAAAATAAATAAAATAAGTATTAGAATTATTTAAAATAAATAATAATGGAAGCAGTTAGTTTGGGGCTGTGAAGTTTTACCTTATGAAACGAATTTTTATATTTACAGTAAATAAAACATTTGTTGAAAAAGTTTATTTTAATTCTAAACGCTTACATACATTTCTAACTAAAGGTGTAAACTGCAGGTTACCTGAACTCTAAATAAAATAATTAAGAATGAAAATCAAGCAATACATCTTTATTTAGATTTTAATCATACAATTTCCTTAAATAGTAATTGAAAGTCTTTTGAAACTTGGCGTTTTGCGTCACTCCCGAATTTGAGTTATTTTATTAATTGGTAAACCAATCTTTATATTGTAGTAGCAGATTTATTCAATTCCCCTGTCGTGTTTCTTTCACAGGCTGATTCTTTGGAAATTATTTCTTGGATTTAAAGCGGACTATTATCCACTGTGTTCACTTGTGTAACAAATTAAATATAATTTGTTCCTTCTCTAAATTAGTTTAACGATGAGCTTGTCACCGGAACTTTGACTGTAATAACTTTAGTACTTACTGATTACACTGTAACTGTACGACGTTTCATTAATGCTGGCTAATCAGGAAAAGACGAATATTTTTGGTAATTGCAGTTTACATAACCTTTTCACAGTTTGCTTATCCAGTCCTGTGGCTTGCATTTTGAAATTATACCAATGAATTTACATTTTCTTCTAGGTTAGATGTACTATGCGGTTATCACGTTAGTTTACTTAAATCATGTCGTTTAACGAGAAATTAGTATTAAAAATTACTTAGAGATGTCGTTGGTAGGATTATCAAATTCTCCTGCAAATTCTAAATATGCTTTCTTTTGAGATAGTCATGCACGACCTTGACTTTTCACATTTGTTTAGCAAATTACGGATTTCAATCCTTTTAACAATTCAACCTAAAGGGCTATTACTACAAGTGGCACATTTATAGAAAGATTTTCAACAGGCTGGTATATGGTCCTTGGTAGTGCAATGGTTAGCATGTTGGAGTATCTATCCAAAAATCCTGGGTTC
>JAHWXV010706616.1:0-10961 GCA_024586415.1 Phrixothrix hirtus | reverse complement strand
TATATATATATATATATATATATATATATATATATATATATATATATATATATATATAGACAAAGGAAATCAAGCGTCTAAGGGTACCTCGCATGCTAGCTTTCATAAAACTAAATCGTTTGTTACAATATAGCAGTTTAAACTACTATACGAATAAAAGTGATAAACTAAATTTATATTGCACAACAAAAGGTTCATTAAAATTTTTGGCAATTAAAGCACTAGAAAACTAATTTGTTTTAGCTCAAAAGAATTATAGGAACTTTGCTGTAATTCCTTTGACCTTATAATAAAAACAGATCGGGTACCATCGCCCCTTTTTAATATTTGATATTACTCAAAACTCAAATCTTTGCAGCAATCAATTGTGCATACGATAAGATCGCCCAACACCCAGGTTTAAAGGTGAAATAATTGTATTTTCACTTACAGGTGTGATGGTTTGCGTTTAGTTGCTAGAAACGGAAGCCGTCTCTTTCATTATTTAATAGACTTAAAGACCCAACGGACAGATACTGAAGATTGGTTTTGCTGCTTTGTTCTTATTGATACAAATATCCCCAAATATGTTAAATTTCAATTCAGTAGCTATACTGGATGAATAATAAAGACAGATTACATTGTATAAAAATTAGAGGAAACACACACCTTAGAACTATAATTTCTTTATATCTTTACTGCACAGTCGTGCAGGGGTGTGTCTTGATGACGTTCTCAGTAACTTGGGAGGCTCTCACCTCGTCTGGTTTTGTGGTCGGTATATCAGGAAAATAATTATTTTAAGGTGGGCATCGTTAATGCCAATGACGTCGTTCGGACTTCGGTCATGAAGCGAACTTCGGTAATATTCAATTTATGATCGTTTCGGTTTTCGACGGTATTAAAAAGAAATATGACAATAATAATTTATTTACAAAAATTAAACGGCAATCAGAACATAAATTAAATCAAAATTGTACTATCTGAATAATGGAAAATGAAATAAACATAACTTTCTGATACCAGATCAAAAATAAATTATTTACGTATAGAAAGTCAGCATTGGTATAAGGTTTATACGGCCACTAGTATTTGAAATTTTAGCGGTGTCAGAATGAGCGGCGGACGCAATGCGTCCTGACTCGGTCAAATTCTGCGTTCCTGATACGTTTGAATACAAGAGTCCGCAGCATGTTAAGAGATCTGAGCATGGGCGTGTCGCTCTTGGCTACCGACGTGTACGTAATTTATACCGGAGACGAATGTATGATGCGAGGCGTTAGTGTGTAAATGCGACCTACTTTTCCACTCAATATCGCTAACCGTCTCTACGGTTCAAGTGGTTTGCAGATCAACACTTAGCAACCCATCTGCAAATGTCGCGATGTTTCATATGACGGATGGTTTCGGTACAGCGTAGGTGTGAGTCGGTTATCAGTACAACTCAACGCACAATGACGGTGACGGACGCCTAACGTCATTCACAAGTACTTATCGAGCAACTTGTTTGTAATCGACCCAAAGGCGGTTTCGTTGTCGATTTGGTGGTGGTAACACCAGGAACGCCCAGTTACAAGAGTTTCCGAGCATATATTGCTCTATACTCGATCTATCTTTATTACAGAGCAACAAGAAATAGAACGTCGTTCTATAATCTATGTATATGGAACTCTAGAATACGGGGTTTTCCAACGGTGTGTTAACCTTTCAGTACTAGGGTGCAGTCTGGACAACTTATTTATCATTCTTAAAATTAGAAAGTTTTCAGAAATTCTATTATACTAAGTGTTTGTATAGCTCCTTAATTATCCGACTTATGCAAATTACTGAAATAGCCAGTACTTCTTTAGCATTTGTACAGCTATATCAATGTATTCGCGTATTCGCGTTATTATACTTTGAAGTACAAATTTGAAGTTTGTTTTATAATTTAAGTTATTGTTTTATTATAGTGTGTTAAATTTTACAAAATGGATCCTTATTTAAAATAAATTGAAAACGTTGAAAAGTTATACGATGAAGTTTCTAGTGACGACGAAAGTGATTGTAAATATGGCGAGATAGACTTTGATATCGATTTTTGCGAGGAAAGTGATCACAATTCAGCATTAGAAGAAAGTGTTAGCGATGAAATAGCAAACAATGAAGTTTTCAAGGTTCAGCAAGGGGAAGCTACAAATATTTATTTTATGTATCAAAAAACGGGACTAGTTGGAGTAAACGTGTACCAACTAGAAATGTAAGAACTAGAGGACAGAATATTGTAACACATTTACCTAGCACCAAAGGAAATGCAAGGAATCTGACAAATCCGTTGGAATGCTGGTTTGCTATTTTTACCGAAAATTTTATTGAAATTATAGTCGAAATTACTAACGTCTTTATAACGAAAGTTGCACCTAATTATAAAGATCTATTTGATGTCAAACACACTAATTTTATAGAAATTAAAGTTGTAATCGCCATATTATACTTGACGGGAGTTTATAAAAGCGGACGGAAAGATACTAAATATTTTTGGGCTGAATATGGGTCACGTATTCAAATAATTCGTGCAACTATCGTAGATTTACATTTTTATTGTCCTGTTTACGATTTGAAAATATTCACACCATGTACAAAAGAAAAGAAATTGATAAATTTTACCACATTTGGAATTTATTTGATACCTTTGTGCAAAACTGTAAAAATTGTTATACACTAGCTGAATATCTAACATTGTATGAAATTCTCTTTGTATTTCGAGGCCGCTGCTCCATTCGTATGTTTATTCCTAAAAAAGCAGCGCGATATAATATTTAAGGTGTTTATACCGGTTGTTGCAAGAACCCTTTATGTAATCAACCTAGAAGTTTATCTTGACATTCAACCCGATGGTCCATACAAGCTTTCATCTCGTGCAGCTGATGTTGTAAAGAGAATGTGCTCACTAACCCATGATTCAGGCAGAAACGTGACTATAGATAATTGGTTTACAAGCTTTAAGGTAGTACAGTATATGCTTGAGAATCATAGAATCACAATTGTAGGGAGTATCAGAAGTAACAAAGGAGAAATTCGTTCGGAATTTATAAACATTAAATTAAGTTCAGTTTGCTCGTCCATGTTTGGTTTTCAAAAGAATATCACGTTACTTTCTTCTGTGCCGAAAACGTCAAACCGTGTTCTTGCAATATCTTCAATGCATTTTGGTGATAAAATTGTTGTAACGACTTGTGATAAATGCAAACCTGGTATTCTAACTTTTTATAATATTATGAAATGTGGTGTTGACTCAGTTGATCAGAAGATGGTAGCATACAGCGTAAGCAGATGTACTCGTAGATGACCTATGGCCATTTCTTATAACCTACTCAATATTGCCGGAATCAACGCGTTTGTGATCAGGCAGGCTAATGCACCTGGTTTACACAAAGCAGGAAGATTGTTTCTAAAAGATCTTGCCTCTGCTTTAATTAAAGATAATATGACCGCTAGAGCAACTAATCCATACATTAAAAAAGATATAAGAAATTTGGGACTCAAGTTTTCTGAAGTAGTCGGGCCACCGTTACGTGAGAGACAGGAAACAGTCATGAGCATGGTGTATACTATCGAAATCGCAAAATGCGATTATTTTGTCGAAAGTGTTTGAAGTTCCTTTGTTTAGATCATATTTATCCATTATGTGCTGATTGTAAAGATGATGGAACTGAAAATTAATTAAATTTATACCTATTTTAAAATTATTTGCCTATTTACCTTATTTTATAATTTTTGTATAATTAAATAAATTTATTTAAATTTTATATAAATCTGATTATAATTGTGTATTAAATAGATGAATAAACAGAATTAACAAAAAGTAATTGTATAATTTATTCATTTATCAACATTTTCATGAAATAAAGTTTGTATCTGATAGAGACCACCCGAGTGTTGATGTAACTTTAGCTCACCCTGAAGGGTTAATATGAACGTCATTCAGGATTTTAACAGGCATGGCGAGTCTAGAAGACGTTTCGTCAGGACCGCTGTAAAATATAATAACAAAATAGCCTGACTTTGCAGGAAAGATTTTACGGTTTCTGCATGTAACCTATTACCCCGTTTTTATAACGGGATATTAGTTACGTCAGCAAACTCTGAGACTATACAGTAGATGCGTTAAATTTGCGCTTAAATAGCATGTAATGGTTTATACATTAAGGGAGCCAGGCGGTAGAATCCGTCAGATATAAAAGAATTATATAGTGAAAATAGTGAGCATTGTATCCTATTTGCTTAAGGGGATAATAAATATGCACATTGGAAAGAAAACAAGCAGGTAGTAATAATAATTTAATTAATAACACAATTATTTGAATTAACAAATTAATAACAACATTTTATATGAAAGGAGATTAAAAATGTAAATAAATACTTAGTCAGTTTCGATTATCGATTTCTCTGTAATTCTACCATCTCTGTTTTTGGACTTTAGGTGGATTTGGTTCACACTTCGTTGTTTGAACAAGGAACGCCCACCGGAGGCTGCTGTAAAACCACATAGGAAAGTAATATGTTCTATATGAAACTGAAATTAGGTTAGGTAAAATGTACAAGTTATCAATGATGTTCTGACTTTTTTTTCAGTTACAAATTAGCTATACCAAAACAATAAAATAAATGTATTTAATTAATTTAGTCACAAGCAAAGAATGTAATTTAAATTTGGCAATATAAATTAGAATTCAGTTTAAAAATTGAAATTTACTATTTAATATGAATTCTAACCTTATTATTTCGAAGAAGAAGGTCCAATGTTCTTACTTATTCTTGTGATTACAAATGAATTTAAACTATGCCATGCTTAAGAAGTAAAACTATTTACCCTTTATAATTGTAGGTACTTGATCCGACACGACATAACAAGGTAACATTTATTAATTTTTTTATTAGGCAGAATCGTTGCATGAACAACGAAAACCAAGGAAAGTTTGATTTAATCTTTATAGGATTCCGGCAGTACAAGCAGCGGCCGCGAAAAACAACAAAACATAGAATCGGTAAGAGGGGGTACCCTGAGTGTTTGATAAATTTAAAAGAGTCTCAAAATCTAGTCGGGCAAAACAAAGTACGAAGGCACGTACAGAAAAATAAAGAATAGGTGGCGTAACTGTCACACACAAAATTTTAAAATTTCAAAAAACAAAATAAATATAGCAATATATCACGTGATATGGGGATTCTATAATTTTATATCCAGGGGGTACGCTTGGGAAAAGTTTTATAAATGCTGTGGCTAGCTAATCGTTTTTATAATTCCCAGTTGTTAAGCTCCAATCAATCAATATGCAGTTCACTTTTAAGATTTGAATGCGATAATCCGATACTTCATTCTTGAATCCTAAAAGTTTCTCAATTGAGTTTGTACATAAGCCAATAAAGTCCGTTTCTCTAACTGATGCTTCTAAGGTGTTATTATTAGCCTTCAATTCTACAAAATTTCTGTGAGTCAACATTGAAATCAAGTATATGTTTATATCAGAAACTTCATATAATCCTTCAGATATAGCAGTAAGTTTATTTTCAAATTTGAACTTGTTGCTTTGTGACGTCACGTTTGGGATACTATTGACATTTGTGAAATATGTCAAACCCATAACATATTCATAATCCGCGGGTTAAAGTTCGCTGTTAAGCTAAATTTGGCATCGGTGAAAGTGAAAGTGTGGACAGGCTTTTATGAACAATTACCCATACTGATAAAGAATTATTTTGCATTAGTATATACAATTCTAGATGTCTGCAATTACAAAAATTGAATTTTTTTACATTATAGAAGTTGTATTTGATCGCCTTCATGCTACCGCCGGTATGAAAATAATGAGCTAGTTCCAGTGGAGGTTTAAGATGTCCAAAGCTGTCAAAATACATATATGTATATGCAATTGCTTTTGTAATCTATCACGCATACATACTCCTCTAAAATGTGGAATCTGTAATTTTCTTGCGTAATATTTCAAATCTATGTCTGATATTGCGCGAGATGGCAGCTTTACTGGTAGTTTTTTTTATTCCAAATGATGACTAATCATTTTTTATAAAAAGTTGAATATAATCCTTTCCCAATCGCAGCATCTTCCATTGCTTTATTATATCGTTTTGATTCTCTAGGCGATTTTGCCGCACTTTCAGTTGCATTTACACTTTTGGAAATAGCAGCCGCCCCACCGCCAAATCCACCTAGGGCACCTAGTGCGGCAAATAATGGTATGGGTGATAGAAACCCACCTTGTTTAGGAACAGGAAGTATTCGTTGCTCCGGTAATCTAATTTTCTTCTTTTTAGTGCAGCCAATGCATTTCTGACAGACTGCCTTAAATGCGAAGAGCGACTCATACCTATTCGAGCCAATCTAACTGCATTATTGAAACTAACCGATCCCTTCCGTTTGAATTCTCTGTTTCTTTTGGAAATGCCTTTAAATATTAGCTTCCTTTTGGAAACGTCCATTCCCAAGATTTTTTTCCTTTCATAACAGCATATGTTGTTAATGCAGCCGAGTTTTCACCAAAACTAGTATCCGTCAACGTAAAACTATCCCACGCCATTTTTTGGAGTATTTCGTCAACTTTATCACGATCTGCAACGATGTGATGATTTCAGGTATGAAATTTCATTTATTTACAATCAGCGTCCAACAGACTTATTCCATATTGCCCCAATCTTTTCTTTAAGTGCATTTCGGGCCCACAAAAGCGATATTTTTGGCAAATGTAATTTAACCGGCAGTTTATTGATAAGCATATTGACAAGACCGGACCCTTTCATCGATGCGTTTTGATGGTGTTGCATTAGAGACTGTACTCTACAAGGATTACGAGGTGACTGATCCGATTTAGAGGAATGCTATAAATGTAATATACTGTAGTATAAGTATAATGTTAGTACGTTATCGTTAATATAATGAGTGTAATAAGTTTTATTCCGAAAAAAGAATGCACTCCAATCAGAAATCACGATACCGCGTTAATCAGTGTATATCAAAAACACAGTAAGCTATTGGGCGGATGTAAATGATGTATAATTGCAGATCCGGGTAAAACTAGCATAATTGTATCATAGATTGAACACCTAGTGGTTTACGTTTTAACAACATCTATGTATATTCAAAGTCTCTTTATTAGTCTAAATATGTGTATTTAAGGGAGTTGTTAGAACCGATAACTGGCATACAGTATTTTGAATACAAATGTGACATAATTAAACCAACCGATTATAAAGAAAACTCCACAATTGTATTTGACAATGTTGTATGTGAAAATCAAACTATCATAAGGAATTACTTTTATTTCGGTCGCAATAAGAATAGAGATTGCTTTTATATAAGTCAAACGGATTCAGCTATCCTAAAATGGCTTTTGAGAGCTAATTGTAATCTAATTGTTCTTTCTAGACAAGATTATACAAATTTGAAATATGTATTTGACGATCATGTGATAGCTTATATGTAATTTGACACTTTTAAGAGATTTCTGCACACTTCTCGATAGATAAATATGGTATTATGGTGATAGATAAAGATATGAAGTCAGATCGCAACAAAAAAGGTTCTGATTGTTATATTAATCTTTAAATACATTGCATTAAGTAGTTGTCATGAATTCGCGATTGGTGAAGAACTTACTTAAGACTAGAGAATCTATCAAGCGGAAGTCCGAAAGTTTAAAGGCTATTGCAAAATCTGACCTTAAAACAAAGCGTGCTATAAAACCATCGCTCAATCCCTGAAAGAACTACTAACATCTATTAAAGGCGAAAAAGCTCAATATGAAAATCCTAAACCTATCAAAAAGCAGCCATCCGAACTATTGGACGAAGATGTACCCTTTATAGGAAAAGGGGTCGAATACGAAAGAGAACCAGAAATTACCCTGAAAGACCTTCAATCACAATTGGCTGATAGGGATAGTAATCCAGATTTTGAGGATTATTTACAACAGATCTCAGCTTTAGCTAAAATATACATCGAAGGGATGTTTAGATATATGCGTAAGGAGTATGATCATTATTGCGGTACACGTTATACTGCTCCCTTAAATAAATTTGAAATCGCTGTTTCAGAACTAAGTTTCAAGGGTCCAAATATTCGTACTGTAACACCAACTAAAGAGGCGTTTACCTGTAAATGCACACATGGTTTTAATGAGTAGGTATTTAAGAAAAATCCTTTAACATAAACAAGCCATGATGTAAAGGCATATCGCTTTTTACTTCTTCGAACTAATGCGGTGCCTTAAGGTTATAAAGCAAGCGGTAGAACTATCGGATCTGGCAAGAAGTATTCAAATATAATCATACAACTTGCAAAAACCACCTGCTTATTCTACGCCTACTCATCTGTCATTTGCATCATCTTCAACACCAAAAACACTCGATAGTCCAATTACCAGCCACTCTGCTGCAAAATTTATTACTCCAACAAGTTCCACATCAACGCCCGTCGCTAAACGATCACAACCAACAAAATCAAAAATACAAGGGGCAGATTTACTGATATTGCATTTAAATACCCAAAAGATGGAATCTGTTCATTAGCATGACCCAAAGAGATTAATTGAATGGTTAAGAATATTGTTAAGTCCAAATTCTGTGGGCAATACTAGTCATACCAATGAGATCATTTATATTATAGACGAATTACGCGCAGCAAAACTTATAAAGTAAATATATCTCAACACAAGTTACCATTAACAGTATGACTCTCGGTAAATTTGGACGTCTATTGCATACACATAATATCGATCTGCTACCGTTATACATAGCCAAAGATACTCCGAATTACATTATGAGCAAATATTTCATATCTACATACACAGCTATGATAAAGATGGGAATGCATTGATATTTAACAGTGGCGTCCATACTATTTACAAATTTTCTTTGGAAGAAGCTATAATTACAAACGTTAAAGATAATTTTTTAAACTTTAAGCTATATATAAACGATAAAGGGTATACACCTTCAACACTAATTAGAGTACGCATGAAGACAGGTGATGTCTTGAAATTTAAAGATAGTGCAAAGAAGTACAAAAATCGTGTATTCGCATTTGAGGATCTTTTAAACGTACTAATCATGAATATAAAACACACACTTGTAGAAGAGTTTTATAAGCCTGCTCGTAGACAATTCAAACGTAGACGAGTAATCGTCAAGGGCTTAAACGATCTTTCCAAGCATACTTGTAATATATTTAGTTGTATATGTGTATTGTTTAAATATAATGCCGCTGTGTGGAAGGTGAAATAAAGAATTATCTATAAGCGCACTTGCATGCAGCAATAACGGAAAAAGCTTTGATAGCAGTTAGTTGCCTATTGTTATTATACACTTAGACAATAAATTACTTCTTCCCGCTCTTAATATTATTATTAACTGAGTACATATCTAAATTAAGATACGATACAAGTCGTGACGAGAATTGGATGCCATTAAAAAAATTTTAAGCTAAAATAAGAACTGATATAGGTTTGGAACGGCTCAAAGTAATCGAACACCACCGACGGGTCATATAATCGATAATTACCTGAATTTAATCCACAATTAAATTCATTGCCAGCTACTAAAGAGAAACTAAATAAGTTCTTAAACTTAAATGATATTACCAAAGAACCTCGTAAACGTGCAATTTTGCTAAATAGTTTAAATGAAGAAGCCTACATATTAATCGCTAATTTATTTATGCCAATCGAGCCGGAAGATAAAACCATGGCAGACTTATTTAGCTTACTCGGTACGCATTTTGAACCTGCAAGATCTGGGTTTACTGACAAGAAAAATTTTCTCAAGCTAGGAACGAAGCAGAACAATCTCTTGTAAACTGGGCTGCTAGGGTACGTAACTTAGCAACATGATGGTTTAGGGAGCATTTAACTGTATGGCTGAGGGATAAATTCATTATGGCCATCGCAAAAGGGCGAGTTAAAAATTGTATCTTTACCGAAGATGTCGAAACCCTCACACTAAGTCGTGCATTGGAGATTTCACAAAGTATGGAAGTCCTACAGCAGCGAAGGAATTCTTACAAATCTGTGGAAACGCAAATCACGTCAGTGGCATTGGATACCAATGAACACCGTGTGCAGCGAAAAGGTATTAAATCTAATAACCCATTTAAATTTCAGAGCGCGAAAAGTAAATGCATGGTATATGGTTATAACAACCACGTAGCTAGTGAGTGCAAATATAAAAACCTCACCTGTAATAAATGTGGGCAAAGAGGTCGTATTCGGTCAAATTGTCAAAATAAATCTAAGAAAACTCTTACCGCGGGGTAAATCGAAATGCTTCATATAATGAGTTAGAAATTTAGAACAATGACGTGGAGATAAAATTGTATTCAATAAATTCTGTAACTAATAATAAACCTGTTAAATTAGAGGTTAAAATTGAAAATTTAAAAAGTAATTGCGAAATTAATTCAGGTGCAGCTGCAACTGTTATTTCTCAATAATCTTATGAAAAATATTTCAGACAGTTTTCGTTGCATAAATGTGATATTGCGTTGGTTAATTATATTGGTTCTAAAATTAAACCAATGGGTTTATGTAAACTAAATATTACATATAAAGATAAAACTAAACTTATGATTGTTTTAATAATTGATAATGAAGGGCTGCCGCCTTTAGGGCGAGATTGGATGAATAATTTAAATTTTGTCATAAAATGTATAAATCAAATAACAAATGAGCAAGATGTAGATGTTAAAAATTTAAAATCAAAATATCAGTTGGTAGTTTCAGATCGGTTGGGTACTTTTAAGAAAGGAAAAGTAAAATTGCACTATTTAAATGCATACCGTTCAAATTATTTGATAAAGTTAATCGTGGATTAGATCGATTACTCGAGTTAGATATAATCACTCCGGTAGATTATAGAGAATGGGCTGCACCGACTGTACCGGTACTAAAATCGGATGGACCGGTATGTATATGCGGGGATTACAAGGTAATGCT
>JAHWXV010706562.1:0-15182 GCA_024586415.1 Phrixothrix hirtus | reverse complement strand
ATTCGCAACTCAAAAAGTATTTCAGGTATCAAACTGAAATTTGATATGAATAATAAGAATGGCAAGTAGAACACATATAAAAAATTTCATGGCATTCTGAAAACGTGGGTTGCATGCCATGGATGATTTGACATGGATTGACCCGTGTACGTGTGGACCTACAGCGTAAGGGACGAGTTTCCACATACCTAAGAATGGGTAGAACCAATGTCACTTGAGAGAAATTTAACTTTCTTCTTGTGCTAAACAACGGCAAGTCGCATACAGTACACGTAAATCTGAAAGAATAAGCTCGCAAAAATGTATGGGAAAATATATAATTTTACATCACTCAAGAATCATGACAACCTTCGCTGCCAAAACAACGAACGGAAGCAGCCCGCATCTTAAAGAAGATAATGCAAAAACCGATGCAGTGGAAGTCAAACTATTAAAATATAGAAAAATGGTGACCAACATCATCACCGCAAGAAGAGTACAAATTAAAGAAGAGAAAACAAGAAGCAAATCCCTTACCACCGATGAAAAAAAGCGAACATAAATACCTCAGCCAAAGAAGGAAAATACATCAAAATTGATTCAAATTCCCAGAAATCTTCGACCGCATTTTACATTAACTTGTAATCGAAAAACTATATAATTTTAGTTTTTGCTGTATTTAAACACTTACCTTTACAATCGAATTCCATATATTGAATATACTAATTTTAAATCTGAGCCAATCATTGTGATTTCTGGCGTTCCTCAAGGATCGGGCTTTGAGCCTCTTCCGGACATCTTTGTATGTAACAAATTACTATTTGCAGACGATTTATTTTATTAAAGACTGTATCGAAATTCAGTTTTGGTGTAAAGCAAATCGTCTAGGCCTAAAGGTTTCTAAATGAAAAGTAATCATATTTTCTCGTAAGTTAAAGATAAAGTGTGATTACATTTTTGACTGAACAAAATCAGTGAAATGCAGCTCTACCAAAGATTTAGGTGTCCATTTTGATGATAAACTTACATTTATCGAACACATTAAGTTTTTTCATGAACATGTTTGGACTTATTTCATGTAGTTGTAAGAACTTTTCAAATATTACAAAATTAAAACCTTGAGAATACTGCGCCTTAATTTAGTATGCCATACATAAATATCTAATAGTTAACCTAGAAAACCAGACGATTTTAAAAATGTTTAGTATTTATTATTGATAACGTTTATCCAGTAAAAGGTTTTTTCAACAAGGCTTGTTAAATAGATTTAATATACCCCCATTAGAAGAAAGAAAATTAAAATCAGTTTAACCTTCTTATGTAAACTTCTACACAATAAAATTCAATAAAATCGATTTTCCTTCATTACTATCTCGAATCAACTATCACATCCCATCACGGTCTTCTGGACAATCTCTTTTTTTATTATTCTACTCCGTACACCAATATATTATATAAGTGACCAAAATACATTTTGTCCCGCAATTATATCAACATGAGTTGACATAAAAACTATTTTACAACATGCTTTAATTGATCTCGTAATTGGATTTATAATCTGTTGGATAAATGAAGCATATAATTATTATTAAACTACAGACGACAACAAAACACTAAAAAAACAATAAACAGAGCAGTATTCCCCCTCACCACGATGTAGACAATTACACTAATAGAAATAGCCAGAGCGAACAACAAAATGGAAAAAGTGCGTATCTTCATGAAGAATCCAAAAAATGTCAAATTCCGCAGGCTATCAGACATAATAGAGGAATCTAGTAATTTCTTACAATTAAGAGAAGAAAAATAGCTAAAAATAGTAATAAGAGGAATCCCGACCAACATTCCAATGGGTAACACAGAGTTCCCCTTTCTAGAAGGACACAAAATTCCCTGACCTTTCCAGGTTTTTCCTGACTCTTACCATTTTTTGCGGGTACTCTTTTGAGGTTATTAACACTAATAAATGGTCACTTTCTAGAGACCTGGTATGAAAGGAGACAGATAGCTCGCAAAAACGAACCCGGCTCCTGAAAAAAACTGAAGGACCCCTGCCGTCCATCCTTCTCGTTGACCCATAAGGGAGTTTTTAGAGCCCGGTTGAAGAAATCTATCAAAAACTCTAATCTAAAATGGGTACTTCAGGGTCAACCTGAGGGAACCCTAAGTATTCATCAACAAGGCTAGATATCGATTCAGTTTGCCATAATAGCAACCTGGTACAAATACCACATCTGATTAACTTTTATCTCTTGTATGCCAATAGGCCCTTAGAAAATTTAATTCTTGGATTTCTAGGGAGTCACAGTAAAAGATATATCTTCGTATTGAAATTTAATTAACAGAAATACAAATTAATTTAAATTCTAATGAACACGACCAGCCAATGGCTAATAAAAACCACTGGCTGAAAAAAGCCACCCCGTAATTCATACAATGTATTTAATCCTTTTCAAACATTTTAGTCCTTAGGCAAAGGGTCTATAAGGTTTTCATTATTGTGCGATGCTATATAGGTTTAAATATTCTAATAAAGTAAAAATTATTTTGTGTTTTTTTATAAACAATTTTTTTTTCATGAATCATTATAGAATTTCATGACTTTTAGCGATTTTTGTTAAATTCCCTGACTATTCCATTACAATTCCAGGTATTCCAGGTTTTCCAGGCAAGGGGGAACCCTGATAACATCGAAGAATATTTACACGCTCAGGCCTGCATATGTAATTCAATAAAATTAAGGTGTCATTCAGATGTTCGATCCCATTCAAGTCTGTGAAATGAGCAGGCGAAAACGTGTAAGCTCCCTATGGAAAAACTGCGATGAAAAGCGCCCAACTGACTCAAAGGAATGCTCGGAACATCCGGCAAACCTTCAGAAAATGGAAGAAAATTTAAAATAAAAAAGGTCGCGCAGAAGAATTGAAGATCCTCTCCCGTCCGTACCTTCCCGTTGACACAAACGAAGCTAACGGATACTTTTTTCTAAAAGCTGGCTCTTCGGAAGAGGCTCAAAAAATGGAGACCAGTTTTTGGTATTAAACCATTATGTCATAGATAACAGAATTTATCAATGTTCAAAGTTAGCACTGTTACTTATCGACCCCGATTGGTGGTTAGCACGTTTACCTCTACATCCAAGGGACGCGGGTTCAAACCCGATCGAGGTGGGTAAATTTTTCAGCGGAAAAAAATTTAAAAAACATGTCTTATTCTCGGATAAGGAAGTAAAAGCGTAGATCCCGTTTCAATGTGATATTTGGCACGTTAAAAATGCCTAATGGCGGTGGAACTCCTCCAGATTCCGCAAAATTCTAGTAGGCATCGTGAAATCACTATATGACAGTTCTAGTTCAAGATGGTCAGGGGAATTTCCGCATCTTAAAGTCTCAGCCACAAAACAAACAAATAAGCAAACAAGCTTTTGCTGGTTAAAGTAAAAGAATCCATTTCAATCATTCAGAATGAATGTGAATATTTGAAAACATTTAATTTTATAGAAGTTTTCTGTAAATTCAAGAGTGAATTCAAATTATGCCATCCTAAAATCACAGATATCCTAAAATTTCAATTGTTGAAATTGTATAAAGCACCGTAGGAAGCGATTTCATTTGAAATGAGATACTCTCAGATGCAATAAATAGAATTCCCTCGTAACAAAAGTTTTGGGCGACACTGTTGCGGTTTGTTGATCTAAATGCTACTAAAGAACTAAAAAATTTGAATGATTTTATATATTTAAGTACATCATAATTCTGTGCCAGGTAAATATAATAGCGGGATATAAAAATTAAATCCGCATTTGGCACGTTTATAAATTGGGTCATCAATTAATTAGAACGTGGAGATGGCATTAGAGAAGAGTGATAGATTTACGACGGAGTGGAAATGTAATATCACCCCAAGTGGAGCAAGCGAGTAAATAAAAATGAATTAACAAAAAAGTATTGCAGTAGTCGGCGACAGATGTTTTCCCTTTTTCCATTTTCCTCCAAAATGCGGGAATCGTATTTCGCTGAAATTACTCATATTACTCTAAAAAAGTATCGGTAATTTAATTTTCTGCGATAAGGGTAGATATTCACGCTTGGTTTACGTTCATTAAATAACGGATAAGTTATTTACTACGATTAGGGATTTAATTTTCTCTACTAAATAGAGTTGTTACATTAGAATTATCGAAATTCAAAACCACGCATTTTCAATTTATTTGTCTGAAATTTACAACTAAAAACTCTGAATAGGAAAAATTAATACCAATGTTTAAGAAGGGTAGGAAAACAGAACGTTCTCTTTTATGTATGCATGTTTATACTCACGAAGTTTAGCAGTTATCCTAACATAATTTCCAGCCGCCTTTCTATGAAGAACTGAAAGGCTTATATCACTTCTAATTTTTTCCCAACAATTACAGTCGCCGCAAACGTCAGAAAACCCTACTCGTATTTCAAAGATACTATGGATATACAGTTTCACTGATGAATTGAATAAAACTACACAAAATTTAGACATCAACACTGATTAGATTATTTGAGGTCTTTCCCCCTTCATATTGGAATGGATATCGATTTCTGTAGATGCGCGTATACATTAATGCATTGTCACAATTATTTGAATTACTCTGAGAATAAAACAATAAAAGGTTGAAATTTTTGTTATATACAGGGGCGCCATAACTAAAGTTACTTAAAAAGAAGAACGCAGACTTATTTAGGGCATCC
The DNA here is from genome assembly GCA_024586415.1 of Phrixothrix hirtus. Classification (NCBI taxonomy): domain Eukaryota; kingdom Metazoa; phylum Arthropoda; class Insecta; order Coleoptera; family Phengodidae; genus Phrixothrix; species Phrixothrix hirtus. The sequence continues at coordinate 10,482 of JAHWXV010706562.1, read as the reverse complement.
AACATTCAATTTATTCGCATTTTGACAGACCTTAAATGAACAAACTGAATCATTAAATGCTTTTTTGGAAAACTTTTAGAAGACTGATTTTAATTTCGGGGATTTTAGAGGACCACTTTGTAAGGGGTTACAGAGTTCTCCAAGCAAGGAACAGTTAGTAGCCCAGCAATTAAGAAAAGACCATCAATTTGACCGCTCAAAATAAAAGTCACGAATCTATCAAATGCATGAAACTTCCCCTTGCTCCAGTTTTAGGTGTAGAAAACCTAAAAAATGAGATTGACGATAGACTTTCATGGTCACTCAGTTACCTGAAGCAAGCAAAAATGTTAATGGAAAAGCAAAATATTTTTTTGATTCATTACAAAATGGAGCACAATATCTCGATGATAATTTCACAGGTCATTGTTTGTTTTTCCATGGCAGATGACATTGTGCTATTTCGTTTCCAATTAATCATGGCATCTTGCAGTCACGTGCGCAGTAGACCTGTACACGTGCTTTTTGTCATAAATGCTTATCATTGCTAGTTTGCAATGCAATTATGAGTTATTCCGTGGAGTCCTTAATACGTGAAAATAGTGCTGCTACTGTGCTACGTCCATTACGCCGAGGACATCCACGGTATCAGAATATTTCTAATAGAAATACAAATTTGCAGTGCATTTGTTCTTGGAGGAGACATGAAATAGTATGAGATCAAAAACGTTCAAACTGGTTAAGAGCCATTCGAATCCCATTCAGCAAAGCACAGTCCAATACGTTTTACCATGCGTCATGGTCAAACATTATGAACCAGTTGTAATCCTGAAGTTCAACTTGCACAAACGAGAATGGCAGTATATTTTCAATTTCGGGCAATGACTAAGTATATTTTCCCTTGGCTGGTTTTGTTAAGCAAAACTTCCGATACTGGTCAAAAGTTTTGTCAGTTAGTTTTCTTTAATAGCACTTGTATATATCCGATTACTCTTCTTTCTCGCAGCCGTACTTGACCTTGACGCAGAGATAGTCATGAATTAAACATAAACAGTTTGAGAAGCTTTGACTCATTGTTGGCGGAGGTTTCTACTTTTAGCCAATTCTGACAAGGCATAGACAGTTTTCGTCTCTTGGTACCTCTTAGTCACTTTTGTGTATATTTCTTAGCCGCTCTACATGACATTTGCGGGCCTTTCGGATGCATGCAGAGAAACACCGTCTCGGAGCGAATAGTTTACTTAGGACTCGTTTTGAAAACACTCTTCTTGCAACACATCTACTTTCAAACTAAATCTTGTTATTAATTGCATCTTAGAAGAAATGCCTCGCTACTGCTCAACCCAACCTTATTGAAGTTCCGTTAGTTTTACCCATAATTACATTGATCGTGCTTTTCTCAGAATTACTGTATCATGAGTTTCTCGCTAGTTCGGAGACCATCCAAAGTTGTTGAAAGAGACATTTAAATTAAGCTAACCACCAACCCATAACTGACTGAAATAGAAGGGAGAAAAAAATTGAACTTTAAAGTTTACCTGTTGCTGTGTAACGTAGACGACTTTCAGATTCAGTGGACTTTTGGTCTTCTTCAGTATATAATCAGATTAATTAAAATCTACATCATGAAAGTTTCTAAACCATTTTTAAATCGTTTGTCTGCAGCATCACCGTTTGCATTTGATGTCTAGATTGAATGTGCAGTCACGGTCAAAATTCCATTAACACCTTTAGGTGCATATTCGCGTACACGCGAAGTATCCTCGCTCGTACTTAAAATGGAGCGCATTTGTCGCAAGCGATTTACATTGAAAACGGGTAATGAACCTTAATCCTATTGCCGTATATAATTTATTATTTTTAAAACAATTCAAAAAATAGATTAAAGAAAAATGAGAATTTTTGCAAATCATACGATAAAATGTCAGTATTCAAGGTTATGTTTAATGTTTGGAAATTCCCAAAACGCGCTCTATTCTGGAAATCTGACGTTGCGTTTTGGTCAAATGACAATTTTTAAACTAATCCAATTCTTACTTAATGACTAATCCTAAAAATGATATACCAGTACCAATGGTAACTCGATGTTGTTGATTCAATTTTGATTTCTTTGTGTGCTTGAATTTTTGTTATCTATTCAAGGTTCTGTAATTTTACTATTCATAAATGTTGATGTAGCGTATCAATCGACAAAATTAATGGCAAAATTCACAAATTTCATGCAAACATTATATAATGAGATATACCAGAGTGGAACCAATTATTCGGTCATTGATTATATAAACAAAATATTAAAGGCTTAAATTATCTAATTAAAAATACGATGTGTTGAACTAAACCAAAAATATAAAAACAAAGTGAAATTATGACCTACGATGACTAGTTTTCATTTTAACGGTTAGGTTTTGACGTAAGATAACAAGTATTGAGCAAAAGAAACATTTTGATTTATTTTTTATTTTCAAATTTCATTTAGTGGGAAAATAAAAATGTATAACTATGTATTCATTTTTCTGTTACAAAATTGTAATTAATAATATAAAACAACAAGTTTATAAGAAAATACTATTTATTACTAATAGGTTCGTTTTTCAAAAATCTAATGGTAAGACATAACCGAAGTCATCCTCTTCCCAAAGAACTTATGAAACCCGTCAAGGCAGGAAGTTTGAAGTGAACCCCGAGGTACTCCTTTTGACATAGAGCAATTCTAGAGGTCTAGGAGAAATTGATCTCTAGAGACTTCCGTAAGCTCCACATGGGCAAATGAGAAAACGCGAACAGCAGAAGCTCTCCAATTCCACTAAAGAGGGATCGTAGTACAGCCCACTCTCTCCACCTTGTAACTGTCGATAAGACAGTGAAAACTATTAATAAACGGAATCACATGTAAATTCAAAATTGACAAAAAGGAGTGGACTACAATTTGGTAAGGCGCATTTGTAGGTCTTTCTGATGAAATGGCATTTAAGAATTGTTAAAAATCAATGATAGTTGATAAACTTTAGAAAAGCATATTTATTTATATGAGCTCGTGGTACGGTTGTTAGTTCTAATTTAATCACTTGGAGTGGACTGTTTTAATACAGAGTGGCGTAAAAATCACAACAGTGTTTAAAACCATTATAAGTCCATCAATTATTAAATTATGTCTGTGTAACCATCACATTCAAAATGCAGATTTTGGTTCTTTGTAGTGATGGTAGATTGTGTAACATAAGTGACCACCATGTGTAGCCTCACAAATTTTGGCTCTAACAAAATCTGGTGTTAATGGTGGATACATTTACCCTCCACGGCTTATTAACATACAACTTTTCCTTAAGATATCCCCAAAGGACGATATCAGAAGCTGTTAAATCTGGGAAACGTGGAGGTCATTGAGAGGCTCCATTTTATTTTACATCGAACAATCATAATGGAACCAGCTTCCCGAATTACTTGCGAAAACTGGTAATAAAGCTTAGCAGTTACCATTACAGCGTTACCATCTATTTTCAAATAAAAATGGTCTAATTGCTAACACTTAACAGCGAATTACTCTTGTGTTCTCAATACCACCCCATATTTGTAGGTTTGCTTGTTGCTAAAGATTCAAATAAAAATACGCTCATTTTTTCGTTGGGTATTTCTTGTACGCGAATTACATAGGTAAGCCGTTGTTTGTGATCTTTTGGGTTTTTTGTTGCACTATTTGAACCGTATATGGATATAATCGCACGCTGTATTATGGAATTCGTTGTAAGGATCTTCGGGTTTGTTTCTTGACTACCAATGACGCTATTCCTGAACAGTTTAAGATTTGCTTCTAGCCCGTAGAAGATCCACCATTAACCTACGTTCCTGAAATGTGCAACAAATGGACGAATCCTCGATTTCGCGCTGAGCGCTTTGAGTTGGTATATTGGATCATGAAGTTCAAAATCGTATTTGATGATTTAGGTTCACTGCATTACACTGTAATTTTCCATAACGTATTTTTAAAGTCAAAATTAAAAATGCTGCAGTGAAACGCAAAGAGAAAAGTAGATTTCGTGTTGTTTGCGCAACGTTGTGATCTCTGTTTTGTTGGTGGTGATACTATTATCTAGAATAATTCAAAATTATAGAATTGTTTCTTTGTTTTATGACTGAGACTTCGGGATACAGAAATTCCCCTGTCTCTTTTGGACTAAAACTGTCATATAGTCATTTCGTCATGCCTACTACAAATTTTGCTGAATCGGAGGAGTTCCACCGCCAGCAGGGATTTTAAACGTGCCAAATATCACACTGGACATACGATTTTACTTCCTTATCCGAGAAGAAGGCATGTTTTTGAAATTTTTTTCCCCTGAAAAGTTTTCCGACCTGTTTGCCATTATCATCATTTGCCCAGTTTAGTCCATTGCTAAACATATGCCTGCTCTAGCTTTCCCTGACCTTTGCTGTTGCTTTGCTTGAGATTTTTTCGAGCTCACCAGTCTATCGCATTGGGATATTCCCTGACTATACTTAACTGTTCTTAGTCTCCATTCGCGTATTCTATTAGTTCACCTGTCACCGTTTAGCCTTGCCACCTGATCCATGCATATCTATTTCAGCCTCACAGTGCGCTTTATCACATCACCCACGCTTGTTCGCCTGTACATTTCCTCGTTCCTGGTCCCGTCTCTCACGCTTATACCAAGCATGGATCTTTTCATTTTTCAACGTGTTTTTCTAAGTTTTTTCTCATAGGTTTGTAGCAAGGGTCAGAGTTTCTGCTCTATAGGTGAGCACTGTGCTTTTCTAAGCAGATCGGTATCTTTGTTATAAATATGTTATATAGTTTGCCAAATGTCGCCCATTCTAATATTATTCTTGTTTGATTGTCCCTAGTTATTTTAATCTCATACGCCAGGTATTTGCATTCTCCCACAATTTTGATGAACGTACTATCAACCTATATCAATTCACCGAAGAAAAGGTTGGTCATATTTTCTGTTTTTGAGAGGTTGATCTTCAATCCGGTCCTCTGTACTATACATATGTTGTAATTTTCCGCAAATCGGATGTGACTGCCTTTGTTGTTGCATTTCAATTGTTTAAAAGCATATTCCACAATTTTTATAAACAGTTTTAGCGACAAGATATCTCCCTGTCTAAATTCACCAATAATTTTTATCTTTTGAGTAAGTGTGTGTGTAGCTTTGCAACTGTCGTGGTATTCTCATAGGTGTCTCGAATGACATGTACGCGCTTTTAGAATTGTAATTAATTGTACTATATCGAATGCTTTATGAAAACCCATGAAAATGAGGACCAAGTTCTATTATATTTAAGTGACTCCTCAATTAAGATTTTGAAGCACTATCTGCGGTAGCGATTAGATATTGCATTTTGATTCAGGACAAGAACAGATATACCTCAGAGATTTAATCACCCTGTCCTCTGCAGCAGAGGAAACTATGTTATCTCCCCAAATTCCTAGCTACTCACGTGTTATGCTTCCTATATTCTAAAGTCATCTTTCAACCTGTCTGTTCAACATGGATAATTGTTTAAAAACGATCGCACTAAAAATTCAGTCAGAGTCTGGTAGGGAGGGCGTATTTTCTTGGCTGTCACAATTTGATTATTTAAACTTCGTATTTAAATATTCATTCTTTTAGGTTTTTATAAATCATTTATTATTTATGTACTGGATTTATTTAGTTTAGCTTTTAATGAAAAATTTAAACATTTGTTAACATTCCGTTTTGCTAATTAAAACAACGAATAATTAATTATTTGTGTGGCTAGTTCCTATCGTTTTATATTTACATTATTGTCTTAATATCATTGTTATTAATGATTTGCCCCTGGAAAGACTAATACTAGATTGCGAAAGTATACATATTTTTAAGGTTATATTGCAATCAATCAGCACACTTCAAAGTTGGAGATAGAATTACTGAAGGCAATGAAGTTCTAAAAGGATCTCATTTTTATTTCGAAAATGTATTCAATAATACCAGAGAAGAAAATGAAAAAGGGATGCCCATAAACGGACACCATATCACAATTTTACGTTCGCAACAATTTTACAGACCTACAATTCTTACTGGAGAAAATTTGCGAAGAGAGCAAAAACCAGTAAAAAGGTGCCCATATTTGACAACAAATTAAGCAAGTGTCCATTATAAGTATTTGGACTGCTGGCTAACAAAAAACTGGAATTTCAACAACGAAATTAGATCAAAAATTGATATGACACAGTTCTCTTCCTATAAGATGAAACAGTTTTTATGTAACCCTAACCTAACATCAAATATATGTTACCAAATGCTACGTTGCATCAGTTTCGTTATATGGAGGCGAAGAACGGGCACTCAAAATAACTACCAAAAATACCAAAAATTGCTGAATCGGAAAATAGTAAAAATATCAAATTACATCAATTACATAATGGTTTAATAAAATTATTTTAAATTAATAAATAAGTATATTTCAAATTTTAAAACAATAGGAAATTTTAATGTGAACCCTGAAATTGAGTACATTTATTAGGCAATAGCCAAGCTCTGTGAAATATTTGTAAATCCATTGTCTTTCACACAAATAATGTAAAGTTGAACACCTCCTTATGTCGAATAACTGATCAAGCTGAACGGTTTTTGTCGGAAGAACTTGTTCAGTTATAATTTACATTAGAAACAACCTGCAAAATTCGAATATCTCCATGCGTTGTACATTAAGTGAGTAATTCAGAACCTATATATAAAAATTAGTTATTTATTCTATTATCTTGAATACCTATTCTAGTATCTTCATTTGAATTGACAAATGAACAAATAAGATGTATATTTTGAAATTCAAATCCGTTGTTTTTTGCTTTAGACTTTTACTTTCCAAAAAATATCTTAATCGTGTTATACCTTAAAGTATTCAAACAATTATAATGTAATTTGTAAACAAAAAGCACACACAATTTCCCGGCGCTTAGTTTAATTCTATTAATGTTGAACACTTGTACAAGTTGAACAGATTCAATTGGAACCACAAGCGTTCACAAAAAACAGGTTTTATTTTTCTTCCTTCCTATTATATTAAACAAGTTATTGTCAATTGGTGGGTAGACTTTAACAAGCCACTCGATCCGTGGAAATCAAAGAATGCATTTTGTAAGATTTACTGGGAAAAACTTCATTTTCCTAAACAACCGTGTTATATGTGAAACAATCGACAAACTATTTAAGAGTGTCTGTATTCTAAATTAACGAGTAATGCAAACATATAGTTTATTTTTTAATTATATTATAATTCAAATACCTTGGGCCGTTATAAAAGTAAACGTTGATATTTTTTAAAGCAATAATTAACTTCATTGGTAAGAATTATTAAAATGCACCGTATAACTCTGTTATAACGAATTGGGAAACCGCAAGCATTTTGTTCGTTATAGGCGATCCTTCGTTAAATCACGAGTTCGTTATAACAGATTTATACTGTAATTGTTAACAATTTTCAAAAATTGAGTCAGCTCTTAAAAACTGTAACCTTTATTGTAAAAATGGAAGGCACAAACTTGTGATCATTTCTGTTCGTTATAATTTTTTCGGTTCCCTCGTTTACCATGTCCGAGCATTTTTATATTTAAAGCTCGGTTTATTCATTCCTTTACCACATCCCTGTCTTTTTATTACTTTGAAGTCAAATGACCTCTAGTATGTAAAAGCTTCATAAGTTTTGAACTCCGAGTAGATTTAATTTTATTTTCAGAGCAACTAGGCAAAGCTAGAGTCTTACGAAGAATGCACAAACCAAGAGAAGTTGCTATATCCGTTAATATTCTGAAACGACATATAAACCCTGCTTCGACTAATATAAGAGAAGATAGAGCGCATTAGAGCTCTAGGGCGAAAATGATTCTCATGGCTATAGAATTTAAGATAGTAGTGTAACACAGAACAGATACGAATACCGCATGATGATCGCCACCTTCGTTTACACTGTTAGATATATTAGAATGCTAATTAAATTCTTCTTAACCAGCATCGGTGTTTTTGTGCAAGTTAGCGACCCATGTATGTTACTTAACCGACGTGAAGCTAGCAATAGATTTCAGCAATAACTTGTTACTTAGGATTGCGATTCTACCTGGAGCTGTTATAATAATTTGCACAATGGTACCCGAGCAAACTAGTTCAGGAAAACTGAGAATCACGCCCAAAAGATCTCAAGCTAGCCAACGTAAGTCTTATTTCCTTTAAGACGGGACATACGAGTTATAAACTGTTTGCAGTTGGTACACACATTTGTAATTATTTTAAACAATGATTACCGCAAAGTGGTTTAGAAAACTTTACGAAATATTTGATTATTATTATTTATTAAACTATACAGACCCAAAGCGATTTCAGTTGAATAAATAGGTCAGTGGACAATATTATGGTTGCTACATTCTTCTAGTTAATTAACATAAATGTAAGGTAAGCACTATTCGAATGCCATTTGCCTCATTATAAAAATTATAAGTTAGCAGAGGCGGAGAAAAATTTGAGTTATCCACGTCGTATATTTAAATAAAAGAAAAAGATAATCCGACAAGCCATTAGTATTACATCTCAATTATATCAAAGTTCTTTTCGGAAACAGATGTTTTATCGTGCTGAACATCAAAAGTATCGTTTAAAGTGAATATTAATTACTCCAGCAAAGTTAAAGTAGTTTAAAATTTAAGATTTCTCGCGCAGCGAGCTAAAATTACTACTTCTGTAATTTAAGTTTTAAAACTAAGCTAACTTCATAAGTTCCACATGATTTACGCCGTCTAATGTTATTTCGCTACTAAAACATTAATTGGATGATTTTGTAATTTTAAATAAAAATATATTTACCGCTCCCTTGAGAAAATGTCGCAAGTTGGCGTAGGAAATTGGAACTACAACTGTTCTTACTTGAAACAAAAGAAATTTTATAAAATATTGATCACCCAGAAAATACAGTTTAGAACAATCGGTGCAAACTTTTGTTTGTTTCAACTTTGAAGTTATAGAAACTTAAATAGTATTAATTGTATTAATGAGTCAACTTTAAAACGATGTAAATTTTATAAATACTGTTCTGAATCTGTAGCTATAACTAAATATACAGAGTGTCCAGAAACTCTCGTGCCAAACGGAAACCCCATATTATTACGTAGTCGTGCCTTGTTTGATTGATATAGTATCAATTTGAGGTTAGTCGAGCGGTTTGTTTATTTATTTAGGGGCATCGACCACACAATAACGACAGCAATGTCCTCGGTGATTTGAGAGATTTTTCGACGCTTACCGCTTTTATCCGAAAAGCTTTTGTCTTTCTTGAACAATATCAATTTAAAATTGAATTTATTTTAAAATGTTAAACATGCACAACAAAGTCAAAATAAATGCAATAAAGTTAATGTTAAATTTGATTACTGAATTAAAATTATTAAATTACAATCGATGCCAGCAATCTCTATACAATTTACAAATATTGAAATAAGTCTATTAACACTTACTTTATTATGAACTAATTCTTTAGGTTTAGCTTTAATAAAGGTTTTTCTACCCGAATTTACAGATGCTTTGAAATGAAATTAAGTTTCTATGACCTTTGTTTAAGCAAACTTAATTATGCTTTCTATTATTAAATAAAGTTCAGATTAATGTTCTTTAAATTTAAATGTTTTACTAATTAAACACTCGCGATTCGGGTCCGCGACAAATAAGATTTAATTGAGAACTAACCTTTTCGATGTCTTCTACTTGATTTTCTCAGGTGAAACGGATGTCCACCCTGAAATTGTTATAACACTCGGTGCTGTGTTATTAAGCTATTTGAATTAATTGGACGAATTCCCAACTCGTGGTGGTCCTGTTTTAATTCTTTATCTGCAATGGACTTGCAGGGACTTTCACTGATGAACTTTTTTACTGAACTGTGCACATAAATACTAATGTTAGACCAGGAAAAAGACGTGGTTCTTAGTTAAGTTCGCGTTTATATAGTTTTTGGAAATCCTCATTGTCCAATACGGCTGTTAGTTATTTGAATTTCAGCCAATGTCTTTGAACTAAAAGTTCGTTTCTCGATTCTCACGTACGAATTTCTAATTCGCATGGAAACGTGTGGTTTTGCGAGTTTCGAGTCTTAATTATTGATTTACATATCTTTGCGGCAAGTTTGTTAAATTTTCGCGTTTCTTTAAATAATACTGCCTGTGGTGATGGTCACGTATTTATATTACCTGTCCGTCTTTGCTTTTAACAAATCTGCCGGTTCATAATATCTTTATAACCTATTCTAAAATGTTAAGAATAACTAATTTACGTTTTGTTAAAACACAAAATTGGCATCTAAGAATTTTATATACGGGTCAATCCATGTCAAATCATCCATGGCATGCAACCCATGTTCTCAGAATGTCATGAATTTTCTTTATATGTGTTCTACTTGCCATTCTTATTATTCATATCAAATTTCAGTTTGATACCTGAAATACTTTTTGAGTTGCGAATTTTTTAAGTTTGCTAA
>JAHWXV010706502.1:0-11897 GCA_024586415.1 Phrixothrix hirtus | reverse complement strand
CCCAAAACGTGTATTTCCACTAAAATTTCGATATCGAAAATTTTGGACGAAAATAATACTTTCTCTATTCTATATTTCATATAGGTAAGAGAAAGTAAAAGTTGTACTATACGGGATTGACATTACGATATCGAATATTTACATAGCACGGTCCAGAAAGCCTCTTTATTTGTAAATAACCAGTGGCGGAACCAAAATATTTAAATTATTATTAGGCAGCGGCGTCTCAGTTATATGTTAAAGTTTTGTTTTGAAGAAAGACGATGCTGAAATCGTTGATAAAATGTCAAGTTCGAATTTGTATCTAATGTGCGTAGATAGGAACGTTATCATTTTATTTCAATTAAAAAACGCGTTGTTATTTATTGTTGTATTTAAAGTTTAGTTTGTAAATATTTTAGCTAAATTATATGTAAATATTATTTAAAAATTACTAGTGATTATATTTAATTAATTTTTTATATCTCTTTTACTGTTAGTATTATTATGTTGTATTTATTTGAATACAGTTGGGCATACTATCTTACTTCAGTCGCACTTAAAATTAAATTTATGAATTTATATTAATGTTATATTAGATACGACAATCGTCTGGTCACATTCATGGTAGTGTTTTTTGATAGGCTATTTGTTATACAACGCATTTTACGATCAAACGATTAAACTTCACAAGTAGCTAGAGACATAAAAAAACAAACAATTTCTATTTTTTCACAAATCAATAGTTTTGAAAATTACGACTGAAAAGTTAGTCATATGTTTTTAAAATAGAATAGTAACAACTTTTTTCGTAACAAGCCAACACAGGGTCAACATTGGAATTATAAATAATGCACGTCGACACATTAGTATTATTTTGTTGTTATAGGTTATGTATTAGTGGTTAAACTAATTAGGTTCTTACCGCATTTGTGTCATTATTAATACATTGTAGATTCATTAGTATTTGTAAGTATCAAAGAATGTATAGTAAATAACATTAAACAAACAATAATGTCTATAAAACAACTATTGAACTTCATACTTATTAATAAACGCTAATTAAATGCAAACTTATAAATTAAACAGTCAACACTTTGAGCCGACGCATTTGAAGCTTATAATCAATTAACAACAATTTTAACAAGGATAAAAAACCTAATTTAATAAAATTTAGATCCATGGGTACATAAATGCGAACAAACTAAAAGTAAACATGACAGCTCTATTCAGTACCGTCACATTAATCGACTATCAGCTATTGTAAATCTAGAATGCTTACTAAAAAAACTGCGTAATCAAACGTGATTTATCCTCAAGGTCCTTCAGCTTTAAAATATAACAAATTCGCGTGGGCTTATCTAAGAACATTAGCTAACATTTTTTGAAATTTCCGCTTTTCAAGAGTTATAAGAAAATAACTGCGATTTTACAATTTAAAATTGATATTATTTACTGTTAAACTAAAATTTAAATTAAAATATTGGAAATCTTGTTTTCTGAAACTGGAATAATTTCCCATAATTAAATAATAACACAATTAAAAACAGCTAAAAATTATAAAAGATATTTGCGTTTAAATATTGACTACAAAGATTAATTTACACAACTTCATTTCTCTATTTGAAGAGAGATCTACTAGATACATCTAGAATGTATTTCTTTTTGAATACCACATATCCGACTCGTAGATTTCGCAAAAGATCACTATTGTTAGGTACACTCATACTTAAGTATATGGGTACACTAAATTACATACAGTATTAGAATATAACCTTTTAGTATCCGGCTTTATACTGCATTGATACGCCATTAAAAGGTCCAATCTTTAAACGATAACAACGTAATAGTAATAACCGTAAAAATTCAACAGAGAAAATTAATTCTTCGGTAATGTTTTTAAGAATTATTTTAATATTTTCGCCTTAATTTGCTGCAGATTAAATAATTACGTCAACATCGGTATTATTTCGAATTAAAATTAATGCTTGTCTAATGCTAAAATAATGAAATTGTAATTTTCAGTAAAATCTATTAGAGGGATACAAATGCTACGTTTTCTGCTCGAATTCATAACATTATTTGTCGCCTTTTGAAGTCTTATATAGAGTGACTCAATAAAACCTCCCATATTTCAAAGGTTATAATAAAACAAAAAGTATTACAAATAGAAAATTGAAAATTACGGCTGCTAAATGATGTCCATTGCTGTCAATACATATTTGAATTGCTGTGTTGTAATCGTCCATAGTGTGGGGCCGATGTGTGTAAACCTTAGATTTAAGGTAACCCCATAAAAAAATTTTCAAGGGTGAGGTCTGGGGAACGGACCAGCCAACCAACATTACCGCGTAATAAGATAAGTTTTGTAAAGTTTCTTAAAAAAATATATTGAACTTACTGAACTTCACTTAATATGCTAGCTGTAAATTCTCACGATGCGTGAGTTCTAGGAATAATTGCTTAATAAGCCTTCGCTAGAGAGCGCCAGACAAATTTCAATTAAATTTTCCAGATCTTGAATATAATAGAAAGATGAAATTTGGTAGTAAAGACTTACTTCCCAATTTTAGTTGCCTTACACAACAAACAAAAATGATAACTCAAATAACAGATCTGCATAATGAATTAAATAAAAATTTTAATAACAATTACTGATACTAAATAGTTGATATAAGTCCAATGTTTATAATTGATCTTTCTTATATGTAGTTTAAAAACCAACTTTTTTAATAACAGAATAATTTTGAAGAGAATCAAGCAAATAGTAAATATACCTTACTGAAGCTTGTGCTCTCGTCGTGTTAACTTGGTCCAAATTCAAAATAGTGGACTGCTGCCTTGATTGTACACACTTGACAGAACTGACTTCTTGAAATCAGTAATGTTTGTCCGAACAAACCGAAAAAAAAGAAAAGGAAAGCAGTAATCGGTTTATTAGATAAAAGAATGTCAATAACCAGTTAGCACAACACTTTTTTAATAATAAATTATGTAATACTTAATTATTGCTTGATTAAAATGATAAAATATAATAATTGAAATGAAATTTTTAATACTGAATGAAAACCCAATTACAAATTTTAATGAATGTTGTTTAAATTTTAAAAGCTAAAGTTTTGATTTTATCTGAAATATTTTAACTCTTAATTTTGAAAAATAACCACTACAAAATTTTGAAATCAAGTAAAAGCCATTATAAAAGCGGGGCTCCCTTTCAGTAATAACGTGCCTTAAATCTAAGCCTGCTGAATTTAAATTGTAAATCGTTTTAAGGAAGATAGTAATCAGGAATTGGAAATTTGCCTTTCCTCGAGGGGTTGTCACCATAATATAAATATACTGTTATTAAACTAAATTGTTTGGCTCAACACTGAACATACATCGAGTATATGCAATGCTAAATTTTACCTCGCAACAAAAAAAATTCTATTTGCAAAAGTCTAAAATGGCCACTTAATCGAAGGTCGTAGATAACATGAAGTATAATAAATTTTAAATGTGACTCATCCCTGTTTATTCCTTATTAAAGGTGTTTTCTGTAAATCGATTTACAATTCTAATAATTAGAAACTTTTTAAAATTTCTATATTTTTGTAAAGACAAAACGTAACGAAATTGTTACAGTTTTTCCGGAAAAGGTTTCTTAGTACTGCCACTGATGTCCCAACGGTTTGTGCTGTAGCACCATCTCTCCTGCAAGAGGAAGTAACGGGCGTCGGCACATTACGACTCAGCGTACCCCGGTGTAAAACGCCGACCCCAAGCGATTCTGTCAGGGGCACCGGAAGTCCGTCGAAAAAGGATAGGAGATCGTCCGACAAGCTTAATAATACTGAGTACCTTCATCGGTACCGACCGTTGTCACCATGGCTCTGAACTGGATCATAGTACGCCGAAGTCTGAACTAACGCAACTAGGATACGCCGACAAGCTCTATCTGTTGTACGCGGACATATATCCCGATTAACACTGAACTAGACAGATGCCGAGGGCGGCAGTCCTGCTGGGTTCCAGTAAGGACCATGCGAAATTGATGGCAAGCTTGTAGGCCAGATCTCTGCTTGGAGCGGGAACACCAGCTACTCGCGTTGTAAAACCTGGTAAGAGTTGTGGTGGGGGCTAGATATCTTGCAGGAGGGCGATTATAGGCGCTAAAGCATTACTCAGGCTGGGGGGTAGGATGAAAGGCCTATAGGGGACTTAGGCGTCCCTTCTGATCTGGAGCCTTCTGTCGACTCATGCAGAGCTTTTGGGGGTTCCAGAGCCCTACTCTTCGGAGGAGGCGACCTCTGAATCAACCCTACGCTGAAATGATCACCTCGGGGTCAATCTCAAACCCTTGTGCTTGCATGGCGGGTGAAATATCAAAGGGAAACCAGGTGTGGGTTTTAAAATAACTGATGATGGTTTTTAGAAAACAATAAACTGACTGATGTTGCTGAGCCAACCCTTTCAACGAAAATCGTTAATAAGAAATATGTAGATCAAATTGTAGACAAAATAGCGAACGATATAAAAATAAACACAGAAGCTACTTACGATCACATCAACAGTAACAGCAAGGATAACAAATATACAATATAACAAGAAATATCGAAGGTATACAATTACGTTGATGGAAAACTTATAAATACGTTCTTAAGGAAGAATTAGATAAAGTATAGGTTTATATTGATAAGGTTAAGAAGATGTTTGGAAAAAGCTCAGCTGCGGTTAATGAACCCGCAACTTGATAGAATGTTTAAAAGACAGATAGTAAAAGAATTACACAAACCTGCTAGATGAAATTTTCCAAGAAGATGTACGACAGTTAAAGCCTTTGATGACTTGTGGCAGGCTGATTTAGGTGAATTCTTGGCATATGCTAAAAATAATAGGGGTACAAGTACATTTTGATTGTAATCGATTGCTTCTCGAAGTATTTATAGACACGAGCTTTAAACCCAAAATCTGGCAAAGATGTTGCTAAAGTAATGGCTTTTATTTTAAAAGGTGGTGATAAACGTAAACCTGACAATTTACAAACAGATAATGGCAAAGAATTTTATTATCGTAACTTCGCAAATTTAATGAAAACCTACAACATAAATCATTATTCTACGTACAGTATAAAGAAAGCAGCAATGGCAGAGCGTATAATTAGAACCATTAACAAGATTTGTACAAATCATTCTGTCTTCAAGGACATTATCGATGGATTGACATATTAACTGATATCACACATAATTATAATAATTGTAAACATCGAACGATTGTATGAAACCTGCAAATGTAACTTCTAAAACTAACCTGGACTGCGTCACTGGTAATTTGAAGGTATTTGGAAAGAATCATTACAAAGTAGGAGATGTGGTTAGAATTAGTAAATTTAAGAGTATATTTGATAAGGGTTATACACCAAAGTAGTATAGTGAACTATTTAAGATAAAAAAGTACAAATAACAAATCCTGTAACTTATCTGTTAAACGATATGCATAACCAGCCTATTCTCGGAGGCTTCTATGAGCAGGCACTGCATAAAACTGCACATGAAGATATCTATCTAGTTGAAAAGATTTTGAAACTTAAAGGAAAGCGAGTATACGTAAAATGGTTAGGCTTTCCTAAACCTATCTGGGAAGCTGCATCGTCTTTACTTACTTAGTTTTTAAGTTCTGATATGTATTATAGTTAAATAAAATAAAAACGATTTAGGTAAAAAGTGTTTTATTTCAATTATACATTATCATCATCATCATCATCTGAATCATAGTTACAATTATTAACAGTAATATACCTTGATACATCAATATGAGGTGATAATTATAATAAAAATTTTTTAAAATCTAATTAAACCAGTCTTGTAATTAATTCTTCTCCATAAATTTTCCTGTCAAGGTACTCTTAGCACGAGGCTTTTCCTTTACCATATTTA
Source organism: Phrixothrix hirtus (assembly GCA_024586415.1). Taxonomy (NCBI): domain Eukaryota; kingdom Metazoa; phylum Arthropoda; class Insecta; order Coleoptera; family Phengodidae; genus Phrixothrix; species Phrixothrix hirtus. Next base: position 6,000 of record JAHWXV010706502.1, on the reverse strand, counting down.
GTTGCTAAAGCCAAACATTCCTCTTCAGTTGGTGAATCAATTTTCCAAATTCCATAAACAGATTGATGTTCTGCATCAAATTGTAAAGAAGTAAACTGTTGAGAAAGTCGTTTAACTGCTGAATTCTTATCCACAGCTTTGGTTCATCCTTCAGCGGTGTATGCCATCCATATTGCTGCAATTATACTAACAGACTAATTTACAAAGCTCTAGTCAGTCAATTGAGTATTCTAGAGCCGGATGAAGTTCCGAACTTTCCTAAATACTTTTTTAATCAATTTATACATAATTTATAATGACCGCATGCTAACGTATCAATACAATTATTTAAAATACATCGATTATCATAAAATGTAGATAACGCAAATTTCTTTTGGTTTACTGTATATAAATTATGATTGACAGATTTAATAAATTTTTGAGACCTGAATACTTTGATGTCATCCGTTAAATAACTAAAATAGGCATCAAACCTAATTCTATTATCAATTACAGCCTCTTTAGTTTCTTTACTATTACCATCCGCGCGTATACTGTACATTTTCGATTTTAACCCAACGTATTTAGTCATTATTTTACCGTAATTTTGGTCTTTCATTTTTCCTAAAACCTCCGTGATCACCCTCTCGATACCATATCTATTATTTATTGGATATTCGGAAGTATCAAATTTGTTTAAATTCTGTTTCATAAAGTAATAAATGTCCACACAAACGATCTCATAAATAAAGGAATCTGTATCTGTATAGAGGAGATTTAAATTGTTTGGATTACACTTTTTCAACATAAAATTATAGTGAAAATGGTACATGTGTTCTTTGAAAATATCCAATATGCACATACCAATGTATATCGGTTTCTCAAAGTTAATTTGAGTTTTATTAAGTTCAATTATTACAAGGTTATTACTCAAAATGGTTTTACTATTAAAATTTGTTAAATTTATGTAATAAAGGCTCCATATAGACTAGTCCATTTAGAAAGTAATTTAATAATTCTATACTTCCGAAAGTTTTCAATAGTTTCACCAAAGATTACGTTATTCATCAATTTATACAGGTTCTTCAGAAAATCATTTGCAGCTGCTGTTCGCAATTTAGTGTTCTACATAACTTTTTAGTCAATAGGACTGCTTAAATTGTATTACTCTATGAACCCCTGTAAGTTTAAGACCTGCAACCAAACATTGCTTAAGATTATTGTAATGAATTATGTAACGTTTCTTATCATGCAAAGTTGTCATTAATTTAGGTATTTTAGAGTTCGGTTGTTTTCTGTGCTTAGAACAAAATGGAAGGCTGTTATGTAGGTCATACAGCTCCTTAGGTTATTCTAGGTCAACTTCCAATACATATCCGATTTGTGAATCTGCAGGTACGGATAATATCTAAATTTTTGATTTCTTCACCGCTAAGCCATTTAAAATCACCCACTAGTAAAGACTTACTCATGGCTAGAGCATATAGATAGTTTACATCATAGTAGCGCAGATATTTAGAAGTATTGCTATGATCGTAGTTTTTTAAGTATTTATTTTTGGCCTTACTACAACGTTTACAGCATTGGCTGATGCCACCTCTAACACTTGCTCGAAGAAAAGCAACATGTCCACATCAGAAAACAACTCAAGTTTCACTTTTGTATACTTTAACATAACATCCCATAAGAATCCTGGAATCGTATAATAATGAATGCAATCTAAGCCATAGGTATTATAACAGTTGTTTCGAAATTGCTGAAATATGTCTGCTAAAAGTAATATATCAGTCTTTAAATAGAGGTCAGTTAATCACCCAGATTAGAAACGTTGAACTTATTCCACTCATTTTAGGCGTGTTTGTAATCAATTTTAGGTACATGTTTACCAGTTAAACTATTATAAAAGCTTTCCATAGGAGGAAGTTGTTTCGTTAAATTTATCCCATTTATCCAGATAAGGGAAAACACCTTTTCTAGTTAATAATTGTAGATCTTCTTTACTTAAATTTGAGTTATGTTTATTTAAAATTTTAAAATCTTCATTCGATAAATAAGAAATCAGTTTACTTAATTTAGAATCCATAAATCTAAACCAATCTATAAATTTGAATTTAATATTTGTATTTTGTTCTGTTTTCGTAAAAGAAATGTATCGATCTTTGTTTATAGGAAAAACTGAAAGGCGTCCGGGGAAACGTGTTGCTAGTTCTTTGATTAATAGATGACTATCGCATCTACTTAAATTATGAAATATTACTGATATAACACTCTTTAGTTTGTAATTTAGATGGCATTCGTTATGTGTAGATCCTCGGTATTTTCCGGTTAAATGACAGTGATCCTTTACTTTAACATCAGCCTCGCTAAATAATCTTTCACAAATGTGACATACAGTTGAATTTACATATTCAAATTCCTGTTCGACTGTTAGTTCATTCATAGGTAGGTTTCTATCAAAATATGGGTTCAATTCATCTGCAATTCTTCGAAGTTCGTTTACAAACCATTTCTGACAATCCTTCTCATGATATAATCTATAATGCGATAGCGAAGCATCAAAAGAAGAATATAAATAATAACTCGCACTGCAAGCTGCATGGCGTTGACACTTAATTGTATTTGAAGTATTAACATTAGTAGATCCCTTAATATTTTTTAATAAACACTCAAAGTCACTGTAAATGACAAAAGGTGAAAGTTGTTTGTTTTGATAATTTTTAAAGTTCACAAATGTACCAGGTTTACGGAAATTTATTTTACAATTGTTTCAGTTTAGTTCAATCTATAGTGTGAGTCTCTAATTGATCGTTAGTTGAGAAATAACAAATACAACGATCACAAATATGAATGTTTTTCTTATTTTTATTCAATTGACTAGCTACTAAACGCGCAAGATCCTTAATCCAACGGTAATGAAATCTCATATCTGTCCCATTTGTTTTAATATCCCCATCTCGGTCGCCGTTAGCACCACAATTACTAAAATATTGATTTTCCGTTTCACATTCATCCATATACTCACTTTGTATAAGCAATAAATTGACATGCTTCTGTTTATTTTCAGACGTAGTACATAATGGTATAACGCTGTACTGGTTTTTACGTAATGTTAACCCACAGATATTTAATGAAATTGTCGGATTTAATTTTAAAAACTTTGATATTTGATTTGAATGAAGGTTTACAGGAAATTAGATACCCTCTAGGTTTAATACTGTAGAATAGTAAGGATACGTAGAAATTCTAGAAGATGTTTTATTTGATGGGGATGGATATAGAGCTGATACAATAGACCAAGCAAGTATACTTATTATTAATTAATTTTATTGAATTCAATTAAGTTGGCTTCCATTGGCTTCCCAAATTTTTTTGTTCCCAGGTAAATTATAGTATAATTTCCCGAATCGTTTTCGTTGAATATCTTTCCATGCGAAAAAACACCAACTGCAAGTTTAATAACCTAACTTGACCTCTGTATTTAAATTAACTAGTTTATGAAAAATACATACAAATTATTTTACCACAAAAATAACACTTTCAAACTTAATATATGTAATCTGATTAAATACTTGGTAATAAAACACCAGCTGCAAGGTTGATAACCTAACTTGACCTCAGTAAAATAAATGAATTGTTCCTTAAATTTTTATGTTTAAATAAAAACATATAATCATATAAAATCATAACTTAACGTTTATTCTTCAAAACCTTACCGTTTATAAAAAGAAACAAATACTTTATGAATTATAGTGGTTTAAAACACATTAAATCATGTAGATTACAAAGTTTAATAATCCATATACTTGATGCTAATTAAAAACATAACATATAAAATTAATAATTTATGCTAATTTTGTTTTAAATATAAAACAAAAAATGTAAAAATTACCTTCAAAATAATTTAAAATTTCGTCATGCCTAACAGATAATATCAATAATTTATTCAAACTAGTATGCTAATTTTGTTTTAAACAGATATGCGTTATTACTTTAAAAAATAATATCAATAACCGTTCGAAAATTTACTCTAATATAATATTTTTAAGTTCATTTTAAGAAATAAAATGATGCTAATTTTGTTTTAAATATAAAACAGATATGCGATAATTACTTTTAGAAATAATTTCAATTGTTGTATGTTAATTCAAATGAACACAAACATATTTCATTTTAATTCAAATATTAAATAAAATACATGTAATAATATATGTTAATTCAATGTCAACGTCTGAACAGGGTCAAATTTATTTCAAGATAGTTTTAACTGCTTCAATTCTCATGTCTAAAATGCGTGTTAAAATTTAAATAAAATACATGTAATAATTTTGTAAATTCAATGTCAACGTCCGGTAAGGTGTAAATTTATTTCAAGATGATTTTAACTGTTAATTCCACTATATCTAAAACGCGATGGAAGTGGTAATGGTAATGTAAGTTTCATTTTAAAATAATTCTACATTCAACCAGCTATGGAACGCGTAACCAATTTGCACTTGGGAAGGCCGGTTGTGATTTTTAATATTGATGACGTTATTAAGCATTACCCAGGATATGATGCGTCTTGACCATTATATCCTGGTGACATGTTTCATCTCTTCAAAAGAGTGGAATTAACAGGAATACAATTAGAAATAATTGTAATCCGGCCTGGTGCCCTTTTGAAGGGATATGGGCTATCTTAAGCACGCGGGAACTAAAATTTAATGCAGCATACGATGCTACATTAAATGACAACATTAGGGCTAAAATTAGTCGCACTCTGTTGTAGAGGATGACTAGAGTATGTAAGTTTTGCGCAGTAAAACCTACGTATACTAGCTGTTCCTGCAACAGGAAAAATTAAAGCCGCCGGTCTTTTCTTGGCAAAAAACAGTCCTTTTCAGTACTAAAAAAACTTTACACATTACTTAATCTTTATTCTTAAGTAAGTGCTATTTGTTCGTTCTAATTCTACGCAAGCGCAGTTCCATCCAGGAGGTCATTGCAGTTTGACGAACCTCTCTCTGTCCCTCTCCGACATAGAAAGCCTACATAACTCCATCAAACTTCAATCCAATTTTGTTACAAACAAAATGCCCACCATCAACACTTTTCAAACTACCTCTTTACAAACAAAATGGCCGCCCGATACAGCCACGCCCACTCTTGCTACTCATACCACCCACTTTTAAAATAGACGATGACTCTGCTGTCACGTGTTTCCAATTATTATTATCTACATGATCATATTCTAAATTTATCTATGTAAATTTTAGACACATATAAATAATTAACAAGTTAAAAAATTGATAACATTATTTATAGAATAAGTAAAATTGATTAATAATCATGAAATATAAAAACCTTTTGAATAATAATGAATTATTATCAATATAAAATATGTAATTAAAAATCATAATTTTAAGGTTGAAAATATTTAAATTAACAGTTAATACCATTAGGGCCATCTAGTATGTAAGAATAAAATGAATTCTTAATGTTAAAAATAAAACTGTAATATTTAATTAAGATTGTAAACAAATCATGTATGAAAACATAACCCCACACATAGATATGGCATACAAATTCACTTCCTACATTTAATTACATCATCATATTTCTTATCCTATAATTTTTCACTTATAAGATATGAATTTAGTAAATAAACTGCAATTTAAGCAGGATAATTTAGAACAATTTCTGTTCTCATACTAGCCTTGCCTTTATCATTTTCTTTCCGATCCATAAACATTTTGTCACATGCCTTTATTAAGAAGCGCTGTCAGAGAATTAGTTTACGAACGTTTTTCTAAGCTGATAATTCTGCAGAATCTTCAAGACCTAGTGTAATCCTCCGGATTACAATAGGGCTTTGCCCCCTTGATCTGAGTTTTGCTATAAACAATGGGATATGAAAGTTTTTCAATCGCCATTAGTTATTTCCAGAACAATCGGCAAAGTTGATGTATGTTTACTATTGAACATTTTTCATTTTAGACATGCATACATAATTGTACCCTTGAAAGTAGTATGAAAAGGTCT
>JAHWXV010706484.1:0-10844 GCA_024586415.1 Phrixothrix hirtus | reverse complement strand
TTTTTGTTAGAATCTTGTACTGTTCATTACTGATATAAATATAAATATACATAAATAGAAATATAAATGTTTGCTCTTAGTGGATTGTGAAATAAATATTTGAATAATTAAGTGTACATAAATTATCGTAATTTTTAGTGAATATAAATAAACATTGTTAAACAATTAACTAGTTTCGTTACATTACTAATGATAAATTGTTTAAGTTCGAGTAAAATTAGTAATTTATTTGTTTGTAATAAACTTTTAAGAATGGGAAGTACTAAAAGATCAATCTAAATTATATTAAGTTTACGTAAATCAAATTTTGGATAGATATAATTATTGTAGGACATTTAGTTGTTAAAAAAAGGAATATCAATGTTTGTTCTATATGGGTAACCTAGAACCCTCTTCTACGAATAGTGGTAAGTAGCGACAGCTAGAGCCAAAAATGGTTTTAGAAATACGGAGTTAGAAGTGAGTAGAAATACTAGTACTCAAAGAATCATTCGAAACCTGACTCAGGGCAGGTGATCTAGGGCGTCCCAAATGCACCACTCTAGAATTAAACGGTTTTAATGAAAGAGGAATTACGTACTATTTGTATTGCGTTACAGAAAATGTAAAGTAAGTACGTGATAAGGCTAGAACATGGGCGATTTTGGGATAACTTTTTTCTCTATTACGGTCGTGGTCGAGTAAGAACTGCGTGCTCATCCTGTTACCTACACTATGCCATTTAGTTGCAGATTAATATTGCACAACAAGCGTTTACAACTAAAAGGCGTTCACAAATGTAGCAACAGTTACGACGCAGCTAGGGATGAATTTTAATGTTGTCGTCATGATCCTATGCATAACTTTAAGGAAAGTAGTTCCATTCCCAATAGGATAGCTCTTCGTGGAAGTGGAACTATCCGTACGATAGAGAACATTGCTGCGCTTAGAACTGCTGTCAGCGGGAGTCCCAGGAGGTCGAAGGTGCGGCATGCTATTGTGATGAACATTTCCGACAGGAATTGGATGGTGACCACCGTATCATCCCTATAAAATTCAAATGGTGCATCAGTTACTCCTTCGTAATCGTCTCAGTTGTAAGTCATTTTATTAACAGATGATAAATCACAGTTTATGGATGTCTGATGAAGTACACTTTCAGTTAAGTGGTTTTGTGAATAAACAAAATTTTGATACTGGTTTCCTGAAAATCCAAATGAGTTACATAAGAACCATTGAAATATGTATGGTCTTCATTGTTATATCCTGTAATAATCGGTTATTTTTTTAAGACAATAATAGAAAAGCCACAATAGTGACATCAGACGTGCACATGATTGAATATTTTTAATAAATCAATCGGCACAGTTAACACGTGTTACTTGGTTTCAACAGGTAGCACAAGCTCATACCGCCAGGTTCTCTAGCATTCCCTGGGACAACTTTTCTCAAATTGTCTCATATCTAACAGAGGCAATATTATTTAGCCTGCAAGATATCCCGATCTTCGGTGTAGGTGATATTTTTCTTGTTGGGATATCTTATCAGTTTGTTATATTAAGATCGCTCACAAATACTGAAAGGCAAATATCCATTGTGCAGTCAACAATATTTTCAAGGATATGCGAATAGTGTCTACGCAGTAGTGTAAGTTATTTGGGCAATGTCATCTTCAGAAACTAAATGCAGACTATAAGCTTTAATATTTCATTCTTCTTTTTGAAAAAATATTCTAAAATCATTAATTATCTATTTATTATCACGTGTTTCCCTGTCGAACCCTGTATAACTTTCCCAATATACTTTGTACAATATTTAATATTAGCATTATAAAAAGTAATAAAAATAGTATTTTAATTAGGTCAACAAATACTACCATGCTTTTTAATTATAGGTAGCTATAATAAAGACACTTAATATATATGAAAACAAACTGAAATGCTAAAATTTATATAAATGCATCATAAGAGAGCTGTATCTGATGTTTCGATGATACTTGAATGCTTTTCGAAATAAAGGTTTTACATCACTAGGTAATGCCCTGAAGTTGTCTAAATCCTAAATCATTGAATTATCGGTATATCACAGCAGCAACATGTACCTTACGCTGTAAATGGGAAATGTGTATTTCAACTGTTAAAACAGAATTCAGATTTATGTTATACTGGTATAATTTATTTTTAAATGCATATTTTTATACCGAATTACTAAGAAAATTCGAAGCTCTATGAAGAAAATTAAAATCGTCGCCCAAAGCTATAATGTATTAAGGTTAAATTCAAAGACCTTTAAGATTTTATCCTTGTTAATAAATTCATACAGAAGCATGTATACACATGTGTATGTACTTACACCTACTTATGTAGATACAAGGACAATCCTGAGAGTCTAATTAATACATTTCTCTGAGCTCTGTTGACCTACTTTCTAAGTTCTTTAACAGACGTCTTCAGTTTTCAAATTATTTAAAATCCAGTACCAGGTACTCCTATAATAAAATATCAAATATAAGAACGGATATTCACAAGCTGAAATTAAAAATCGGTATTATGTTTACCGAAATAATTTACTTTCTATAGCACGGTGAAATAATTTTGTTTTACACGAAAAGCTGTCGTAAACGAAGATTTATCATATATCATGTAAAATAATAGCTTATTTTTAATTTAATTTTCGCCCCCTGTCCCATGTAATATTACAATTACTTTTTAATTATTGTACTTCGTGTAACTCAGCGGCGATGGGTTTGTTTAATTAATGTAAAAAATAACTATGTATATTTAATTATTTTCAATTAAATACAAACAGAAATACCAAAATCTAAAGATAGAGTTAAACGTTGCTAAAATAAAAGATAATTATTGATTGAATTGTGAAATTGATTTAACTACTTTATTGTGTTTGATATTGAATAAAGACATTTTCTTGGAAACACTACATTTGTTTGAGTTTCTTGTTCAATTATTAAGTTAATTTAAAACCTTTGACAACATTTTAGATGTTTGGTTTTTCGCAAAGGCTTGTTAGTACTAATTAAACATTATTTTTTATTTTATCAGCATTTAACTCCATATTTAGATTTTGGCATCTAAAGCTTCAAACAATGGACTACAGAAGATATTTACAAACAGAAATAATTAAATTTATTTATTTGATAATTTCAATATTTTTAACTTACAAGTATATACATAATTGGGTTACTTCGTTTCAACACGTAAATAAGGGAATGTATTATTAACCAGCTAGTTCAATTTTGCGGCCAATAGCTTTATATACTATGCTAGCGCTTGCGGATTTAGGAAAAATGACGGAAGACCTTGAAATTCTAGAGTCAATGTTGAATTAGTGGTCTTAAGAAGGGGCGAGGAAATTGTATTGTACCTCAATTAGACATGAAATTGGTGTTTGTAATTACAACTGGGAAATTTTATAGTTGCTTAACATTGTGTCTAACAGCCTTAACTATTCATCTATGGGGACATTCTGAATATGCACCTCAAACTAGCGTGTACTATTATTTTAAACGTCTCAGTGGACTAGACAGTAGAATGAATCTGGTTTCTTTAGTTAACAGCCGAAGAATTATATTGAAGCACGAGTTGTAGGTAGATCTGGTGTGAAATAGATGCAATTGTAAGCTAGCTGATAAATTAGTAAGAACATTAGGTAGAATTACTTCGATAATAAGACGAAGCTAAAATTTATATTTCGGAGTTCGCGGTCACATATATTGCCGGACTTGAGCTAATGTAGAATGTTATCATTCCCTGCCTTTATTTACGCGGATCTTTTGTTTCTTTTCAATTATTTACTTTAATTTATTTTGTATTTACAACTCTTGTAATCATTGGATTTTTACAGATTTATTTACATTTTCTTTGGTTTAACTAATATTCAATATCATTTGGTGTTTAGAACTTAATTTAATTAAAGTTTACTAATTTTCCATTATTTATTAGTCTTTAGTTATATTTGTGGTTTAATTATTTGTTTATTGAACTGAACGCATAAAATTTAACTTAATTTTTAGCAGTTGCATTGTAATTCAACCAATTTATTTCAAATGATGTAATGCACAAAAGCGTTGTCTTATTGTTGAAGCAACGCTATAAAGAAAAACGCCGACATAAGCATAAACCACATCGGAATGCCCTGACGTGGCACAAAAATATTTTTATTCGCACGACTATATTTCGTTGTATATTGCGACAATTGTTATTTATTTTCTAATTTGTAAAAACAGTAAATTGCAAGTAATTGTTTCAAGTAATTTTTGAATGTTGAATACGGGCCAACATTGAAAAGTAATGTGCGTGTTATTTCTTTTTTCCTTTTATAATCCTATAAGAGCAGTTTATCATGAGATCATCCTCATAAATATACTATTTTATGAAGAAGGCCAACTCTAACATAGTAACCTACAAAATGAATCACTCAGTGGCAGCTTTAGAATTTTTGATGTAGTAGGTTACCTCCTTTACTGCAAGGAACCGTAGGAAATTAATTTTAAGTAATTAAAGAATCTAAGTTAGGAGTATATCCAAACAATTTTGACGATCGGAATTTGCGATCGATAAATCAAATTCAAAAAAAAATATCTGAAATTTGGTGCTCACCAAAACAGTACAGCGTATTTGACTATATATATGATGCGTGTCCGGAAACTGGAGCAGTAATATTTTTGTGCGTGAGTTGGCACCACTAGCGTAAACTGTCAGTCTTTCGCTTCTCCAGCGTGGCAGTTGCTTAGTGCATTTTTGAGTCTTGTATGAGAAACAAGCGAGTGAAATGGCTGCGATAATTACAGATCCCGCTAAATGTGAAGTGCGCGCCGTCATCAACCCATTCCGGAAGTGTCGAAGACTCCGTTTCAGGAAGCCCTGACTATAGTATTGGTGTACTGCAAATTATGTGCGCGTTGGCTACCCAAAATAATAACCGAATAACACTAAAATAAACACATGGACTTCGTACTCGACTTCCTCATGTGCTATGAACGCGAAAATGATGTGGTTTTTGGACCATATTGTGATGAGTGATGAAATCTGGGATTATGAACATACTCCTGAATTGATAAAGACATCAAGAACAAAGTGATAGGACCAGGCGGGAGAATTCTATGACAGAAGCTCGTACCTCGCCTTAACAAGTGTTTGGACAATACCGGCAATTACGTCAAAAGGTAACCACTGTTTCATTCTATAAATTATAGTAGTCTATAGTTGTAATAAAACTATTCTTACCGAAAACTGGCTGTTGTAACCTCAATTTCCGGACATCCCTCGTATTTGACGCTATCCGAGCAAAATGCCACATGCATTTCAATTTATTGTGTTTGAAAGAATTGGTGATGAAAAGTGGATATTCTATAAAAACGTGAACCTCACAAGTCAGCACTTTCACCGACAGCGAAACAAGGCGTTTTCCAAAATAGGTCTTCAATGCGATTGACCAGGAAACACTTACTTTAATTTATGATTTTATTACAACAAATGCGTGAAAAATTATAAACAAAGTAACAGAACTTTACATCAATCCCCCTATAGACCTGATACTGAACTATCAGATTATCATCTGCTTTAACCTCTGAGTAATTTCCTTAATGGAAGCAATTACGACTCCCAAAAACTTCAGCGAGCAGTTGAAAAATACGAGGGCTATATTTAATTAAGAACCATTTCAATATAAACGCAAGATTTTGTTTAACAAAATAACTTTTGCTAATAGCCTAAGTAGCTTTAAGTGCACAAAGCAAATTCTCATTACTATAATAACTAGCAACAACTTACTCGAAATGTCGCTCTCAAATTTTACTACGAAAAGTTAACGAATTGCTGTGTAATAAATTTCAGAAAGGTCAGTTAACCGAAATTAGAAAAATCGATGAAATTAAATCTATCAGTCACTAAGTACCTGTTTTTAAAAGAGTTGTGGTAAAGGGATTAACGAAGACATGTTTAAATTACTCGATGATCTCTTCCCGTCGTATGCAACCGTAAAAAATCGGATTGCATCTTTCGGGAGAGATACATTTTCAGGTGAAAATGATGACAAACGTGGAACACCGATTTCTGTGTCTACCCCAGCAAATATCGATATTATCAGATCGTCGAATTAGGACTAAATCTATATCTGAAATAATAAATACTTTGGCTAGGATATAAAAACATTTCTGCAAAATGGATTCCCAGATGTTTGAATGCAGAACAAAAGCAAGAAAGAGTGGAAAAGTCACGCTCCATTTGCGCCCGTTCTTGAACCGTGTTATTACCATGGATAAAACCTGCAACATTTTTATGACTCAGCAGTCGATGATCTGATTCTCTAAGAAATTTTGGCGTGTAGAAATCTGGTGAAAAAGTTCTTGCTTCAGTTTTTTTAGGATCTCTTAGAGTAATTACGGTTAATTACTTATAAAAAGTTAAAACAACGATTGGGAAGTACTATTCCAGTTTATTAGCAACCTTGCTGGAAAAAAATATCGAAAAGGTCGCAATAAATTGACCAAAGATATCTTAGTTTTGCAAGACAATGCGAGTGCATACAAATATGATTCATGATTTAAAGTTCGAACTGCTTAAACGTCCCTATTATTCGCCAGATCTGACTCCACCGGACCATTATTTGTTGCATCAAATGAAAAATTATTTGAAACGGTGTACATTTTTTTGAAAAGATGAAATAATAGAAGCTGTGGAGCGTTAGTTTGAAGAGCAACAAAATATTTTTCTAAGAAGTTTGCCAAAATTGCAGCATCCCTGTAATAAGGTATTACTTTAAAAGGGTAATGCGTTGAATAAAAAATATCTTCATTTTTAAATTATTAGATTTATCAATATGTCCTCATATGTACCAATAATTTCAACGCTTTTTTATTTTTCTATTGAGTCTGCATGGGTGTTTAAACCTTAATCGCATAGTTTAATTTAGATCGTGACTACCTTACGTTTGTATTAAATGACTTTGGGTGTGAATCTGTTAGGTGACAGCTCTCCTAATCTTCTATTTAATGTTAGATAGTTTAGTTAAACAACTTAATATTAATTCATAGTGGAACTTTTAAAAAAAGCTTTTTGGATCGGTGATGTAAAGGTAGGCATACTAGAGTACAATTCTAAAAGCCCGAGTTCGACTTTCGACCGTTCCCAAAATTTTTCTAAAAATGTTTTTTTACTGCCTTGAATTATTTTCATTTACTATTTATTAGTCAAAAATTGGTACAAGTTTAACAATACCATTGTCATAGAAGTCGAACGCCTTCCCATTCAACTTTCCAGGGCAATTTGTTTTCATTATTTCATCAATTGTTATTCGTTTATCTCATAAATATTTTTTTAACTTCGAGAAAACATTAAAGTGTGAAAGAGACAGATAAAGATTGTAACCTTGTTTGTTATTAGATAAAGCAGGACATTCAGATCTCATTTAATCGGGCACATATTTCCCACATTATACAATCAATACCACTAGTCGCATAGTTTCTTCATGTTTGGCTTAAATTTCTACAAATGAATTTTGACAGGATAAAAATCGAATCACTAATACTAGTCAAAATTGACCAGATTAACGAAAATAGTTTCTTATTATGAAGTCAAAAATAAACTAATGCTGTTAGCGACTTGACAAGTAATAGGGACGCCTTATGAGATATGAAGGCCGCACAGGTTCTTATTTAAAAAATTACTGTTGTACATAGCGCTTAAGTGTCAAAAATTGTCGTCTATAAATTACCGAATAAATGACACACAATTATAGCTAATGAGGGTTATTATATACTTGAATTACGCTTTCGCGAAATAATAGACCTACTAATTGGATTGGAACATGTTAATTGAAGCTTCTAAATATAGCCAAAGTAAGCGATTAAAAACCTGTACAAATAGATACATGATCGTAAATAAAAAGTTAATATTATTAAAATGCACAAAGTTTAATTTTATTTTCATATTTACAAAATAATTCTAAGAGCGTCGCCGTACCAACTGTAAATCAGTGTGTTTGGTATTTAATTCGTACATAAACCTACGAATTTATGTAACCTTTCTAATATTTGAAATTGGATTCTTTTAGGTTTGTTTGAAAATAAAAAATGTAACTAATTTTCAGTGATATTGCATCTCAATTTTATACCTTTACGTGCTAAATCTTTTTCATCATTGGCTGTGACTAAGAGTTTTGACATTTTTTTAATTTCTGAAAGCTTAACGAAGTTTAAGAAGAAGGCACGAAAATTTATAAAGCAACAATTTTTCGAATTTTCTTGTAATTTAAATTTTGCATATTGACGTTTCTAGACCTTACAAATTTGTATATGAAAAAATCGGAACAAAGTGGGCATCTTATCATGTCCAGAGCTCTAAAGGGGACGAATGGTAGGTTGAGATATAGTATAAAATAATCCTGGGAACAATTATAAACATATGTATTCTGTCCTCAACCTTAATTTTATCAGGTTTTGTCCTCTGATTCTATCATAGAAAAACTGAGCACAATTTAAATTTTATTTAAGCATAAATAAACGCACAAATATAAAAATAAATCAATAGAACTAGTAATTTTAAACGAAGGTTATATGAAGTATAACAAATCCTCCCTAAAGGTATTGATTGTAGGTAATAAGAAAGGGGATAATATTGTGAAAAGAAAATTGATTATCGTTCTATAATTTCAAAATATTCATATAACTTTATATTAAAAGCTCGTACACTAACCGGCTGTATACAATTAGATACTTCTCTTACAATTAGTTATAACAAACTTAAACTCAGGTTGCAAATCCAAAGCAATAAGCACAGGTGCAAATACGTCAAATATACTTGCGTGCATATTAAAACTTTTGTTTTAATCAACAATTGTTTATAATGTTCCGTACGCTTTATCTCCGAGTTATGTTTATTTTTTTTATATTACATGCGTATAAAAAATAAGGATATTTAACTTTGATTTATGTATAAGTTAAATTGACACGGAGTTTTCAAATCAATAAGGAAAACTAAATTTAACGGATAATTGCATTACATTACGTTGTATTGAAGGAAGAAAATGGGATAGAAGATAATGGAATAGTTCATTCATTAATAAATCTAATCATAAGATAATTAAATTGTATTATTGAGGAATAGTAGGGTGTTCGCTGGAAATGTACTTTCATCTCGGTGCATCCCTTCCAATTACAAGTTATAAATTAAAAGCGTCTAATAAAATTGAAATTCTAAAATTGGTTAATACAAAAGCTTAATGTAATTTTACACTTCGCATTTTCTGTTTAAAGGGGCGCAACTACATTTTCAAATTTTTAAAATTAAGTTTTACTATTAACGTTACATCATTATTAATCTAATCACCTATACTTATCAAAAACCTGAAAAATTAAAATAGCGTAAAATATTAAAACAATTTGCTTTTATACTGCCCTGTATTTAAAATAATAAATTCGAAAATTAATTCCATTTCAAGTTCAAAATATCTTAAACTTGACGAATTAATTAATATTCGATATCTATTACCTATCATATACGAATAAAAGCATCCGTTACGAAAAATTAAATTAACGCAATCATGCCGTGCGCTTAACGAACGCAACGTGCTAAGGCGTAAATGTCTTGCTAGTGTCTACAGTCGTTAATTGTAACCTAACAACTAATGACCTCGCCAGGTCAGGTATCGACCTCGCCAAAATAGAACTCGAGACTACCGCGTAAGAACTTGCCACACTTTCCGTTTTACCGTCTAGTTTCTATTCATTCAAACTTCGAGGAATATTTGTTTAAAAACTTCAGATTCCTTAAACCGCCACTGATCGATTAAGGAGCTAATATTTTGGATTAACATTGTTTAAAATTAAACCGGCGCCATTTTATGCTCAAACCTTGATTGTTATTAGTGGGGTCAGTTTAAACATTAAGGTTTATTACGGTATTATGGTAAAATTCTTCCTATGAAAATATACAGCCATATAGGCGCGGCTCTTAACCATCTTGTAACGTGTCTCACTTTATCCTTGCCCATATTATGTTCCAATCGACAATTATCGTTTAATATGTAATATAATACTAATTATAATGGGTGTTATTAAAGCGTGGGAACCTGCTTCTATGCCCATTATGAAAAAGCGTTATATCCAAAATCTAATGAATAATTCAATAATAAGTCTCTCCCCCTCAATTAAAACTATCAATTTTATCTATTTTTACTACGAAAATCGTCAAAGACGTAAATTTGTTGAGATGTGATTACGTCATGAGTGCAGAAAATTACCATTACAAGAATATCCATTATGAGAAAACGCGCAATTATTTAAAATAATTTTAAGACGGAAAACAAACTGCATATTAACTAAGCTACCCCATTCTTTATATTTTCATATACATATACCGGGTGTCTCAAAAGTATTGAATATTCTACATATATATCTCAATAAATATCCAGTATGCGGAAAAATATTTCACACAAATGTTGTTTGGTGTGCGCTGTGATATTAAAGATTTAAATTTAGTGGGTTTCACAAAGCACATTTAGAGCGGGACGATTCGATTTATGGACTGTATTTTGGAGCCGGGGTTTATGTCCCAAACGAAATTTAACTAAAGCGAAGGACTGTGAGTGCACTTATACAATTTAAGCTAATTAAACAAATAAATGAACAATTTACAATTTAAAGGAAAACCACTTACCTTCCAATTTGATGTGTGCAATCAGGTGAAACTTGGTCTTCAGGAATTTAATTTGGAGAAATGGGATGGAGCTAAGGAATTAAGGTAGACCCAAACACTATCCGATAAAATACTAAATTGAGTCTTTAAATTAAATATATGTACGTTGTATAAGCACTGCAAAAACTAATAACGAAAAATAATATAAGTATA